>CM035167.1:119611606-119914296 GCA_020205615.1 Panax quinquefolius | reverse complement strand
AGATCCAAATGATTCGACAAGCGTATACAAAGCGGCACAAGATCGACAAAAGAGTTATCGCGGATCTTCATCGAAAGGGCGTGGAATTTAGTATAGGGGATCATGTATTGTTGCGAGTTGCTCCATGGAAGGGAGTTACAAGATTTGGGAAGAGAGAAAAGCTCGATCCACGATTTATTGGTCCATTTCAAATTCTTGGCCAGGAGTAGGAAATGTAGCTTATAGACTCGCGTTACCTCAAGTATGTCTAAATGTTCATAATGTGTTTCACATATCGTACTTAAATAAATATGTGAAAGACCCGAACCACGTTATAGAGTTAGAACCGGACGAGATAGCCAAGAAGACTTAGCGTGTGAGGAGGTACTGTCAAGATCTTGGATAGGAAGGAGCATGTCCCTACAGCATGAAAGGTCATACCACAAGTTAAAGTTTTGTGTGGAGGAATCATCTTTATAGAGGAAATGACACAGGAATTGGAAAGCGGAAATGAAAGCGAGGTATCCTCACCTTTTGAAACACACAGTCGTCGTCGATTTAGGGCGAAATTTCATAAGGAGGGAGGTTGTAAGACCCCAACTTATTATTAATGAAATTTAATTTTCTCTATTTATTATTTTGAAATAGTAAGGGTTGATTTGATTAATGTGGATAGTTAGGGGTAAAATCGTAAATATTTCAAAATAAGCAGTGGTTATAAAATATTCATTGTTGTCGGGGAATATTAGTTTGGTGGTGGAATATTAAATGCTCTTGTCGGGGAATATTAAATGCGACGGTAGCGACCGTTTGTGTGGGCCCATGCTGAAAGCGATTGGATGAAGAAAAGCGACAAATATAAGTTGTTTAAAAATAACAGGCGTAGTTATTCACAGATTATCTTGTTAAAATACTACGGTGGTTAAAACACGGTAGCACACGGTATTGCACGATTATTGATTCTTACGTGAAGGCACTACTCGATAATGGTTCACGATAATTCTTATTCGATTATTTTATTGATTTAATAATTGCTGCGTTGATATTTTTATATTCTTTGTTGTTTGATAATTGTCATTACGGTATTTTTCATTATCGAAGCAATAATTCATATTATCTGAATAATATTATTAGATAACATTATTGGCGATGTCTAGAAAGTTACATCTAAGGAGAGGTTTGGTCACCTAATTGCTGCGCGCCCGATGAGAGAAATTCTTATTGGAAAGCCCCTCTTTCTGGGAGCTGCACAGTTGTCGATATTGTGATTACATAATATTATTTGTGAATAATTAATTATTGATTCATATGATGAGGAAAATATTGATTTTATGTGGATATAGATGGAGAAAATTTTTAATGTGACAATTGTTGAAAATTGAAATTTTATCTTTTTACGATAAAATAATTCATTTAAATATATTATTATATTTTAATAATATAATAATGGTGATATTTTACAACGAATGTGGGATATATGAGTATCTGAGGAGGAAGAGTATTTTTGTTGCAATAAATGTTTAAAACATGTTAAACATGTAAATGGACCCCATTTATTGGTTTGAAATTTGATTATAGCACAATAAAATCGCTTGGTTTGTGGATTTGGGTCAATTTTTGTTTGGAATTTGGAAAAACTTTCTTACGCAAAGTTGTAGAAATTGAATTTCCTATAAAAAGTCGCGAGATTTTGAATTTTTGATAAAAAGGCTATTTATTATGAATTATTGAAGTTTGAAGCTCAAAATAATTGATTTTTTTGAAGTTTTAATTATTTAAAATAACAAAAACGTTTTTGTGGTTGTTTGGTAGGCACATGTGTTGTGAATATGCTGAAATCAGATTTCCAAGTTTGCGTATGAAAATTTATATAAATTTATTAATATTTTATTAAATTTTACCTTTTGGTGTTCTAGCGTTTTCTATATAATATAGGGTCTTGGGTTAGAATTGAAAATCACACGAAGCTGAAGTTTTCTCTCTATATTATCGGCGTATTCTTGTGAGTATTTTTTGAGTATACTTTGAGTATTGCTATCTGGTGCAAGTTCAAGTCATAGCCTTTATATCAGGTGTTTAAATTTAAATCTTGATCTTTCGAGGTAAGGGATATTATTTTTTTCTCAAATGATATTATTTCTTCAATATCATTATCTTTGAAATATTGATTGGAAATTTTTATCAAATTTGGAACTTTTTCATGTGTGAGAGTTACTTATTCATGAGTTCTTATTCATGAGTTCTTATTCACGATTACTATTCACGAGTACTATTCACGAATCGTGATGATGTTTTTTGGGAAATTTCTATCTTTTGGTGTCGAAACTATTCAAAAAATTCACGTCTTTTCTGCACTATTCATAGAAAATATTCTTTTTGTCCAAAATATCTATTACGGATACTAGCTTTGATTGTATCCATGTTTTGATCATTCTTGAATTTTACACCACTATGATTATTTTTGAGGTATTTTTGGGCGTGGATAAAACAAAATCTGAATCCTTAATCCTTAATCCTTGTCATTTTGTTTCACTTTGGATTCGTTTCTTTAAAAATATTTTCATCATCCTCGGTCTTAAATGATGATATTATTGAATATCTTTGGCTTTGTGAGTGCAAAGATGAATGATTTCGATGAATATCTTTGGCCGTAGTGCAAAGATGAGCAGTGTTTAGATGAACATGACCAAGTGATGAATATCTTTGGCTGTAGTGCAAAGATGAATATTTGATTCGGATGTATATTGATTGATGTTACGGGGATAAAAGATGAGCGATGAACTTTTAAATTCATACATAGAAGATAGTAGTTTGCATTCTCTACTTAACTCTTCTAATGAATTATTATTTCATTGCGAATATTGATTTAAAACTTGTTGTCTATTGTATTCTATTAGATTTTTTTTTTCCTGTTGAAGACTAATGATAATTTGTTGTATATTATCTTAGTCATAATATTCTTCTTTGGCTAGTTGAGCTCACCCTTTTCCTTTTTGTTCCATTTTTCTTCTCGGGAGGCGAGAATATAGCGAAATGCAGTCGGGTATGGAATGAAGGTTCTAGAGAGAGTTGTTTAGTAGTCCTCACCATTTTGTAAAATAATGTATCAATAAATGTGATGAGGATTTATTTGAGTATAGATATTGTCTAGAAGATAATATTTGTATTCAAACTCACATTTCTTGTTGTAATAATAAAGTTGTAGTTGTTTACATGTACCATGTATTGACAACTCGAGAATGGGTGATGTATACCTATTTTGGGTCACGGTTGGTTTTCGAGCTCACGAAAGTGTTAAATCGTATGAAGGAAGTGGAGTTCATCGATTAGAGCAAAACAACATGGCGGTGTCTCGATGCGAGGCAAAGTTTGCGAGTTATCCAGGTTTGCACCTCATTTGGTGGAGAATGAGGAACGTATGACGCGGATGTTTCTTAGAGGTTTGAAACCCAGCATACGCGGATGTTTCTTCTTGCTTGCAGGCCCTTGATCTCCATTGAACATTCTATAGATCCAAAAACTGCCAAGGAGGCCCCGTTCCTCAGTGATTGGGAAGGACTCCCCTCTTTTGGTTCTTCCAACATTTTTTAGGAGCAAGTTTAGGCTTATGACTGTACAACTTCTCTCGCCAGAGAAAGAAGGTTTGATTCTATATGTTGCGGGTTGCGGAGATTTGGGTGACTTTCCCCATTCTGTTTTCATTCACCGCATATGCATAAAGAAACAAGAGTACCCTTTCACTTTTTGTTTAATTCATCTAGCCACCTTCAAGAATGGCAACATTGGATCAACGAGATTCTTGAGAATGTTGATTATGTGGATGTACTAATCTTGATTTTTCAAAACATGCCACGAAATTTTTCGAATTGAATTTTTTTTTTTTGTCAAAACATGCCACGAAATTTTTTGAAATGAATTTTTTTTCCGCCAAAATAGTTTTATTATTTATAGGAATTAGACGAAGTTCTCTTCCCTTTTATAATATTGTACTTTTAATATCTAGTGCATAATAATAATAATTTCTAGTCACTATAATATGTTCTTACTTCCACAGATCAATCTACCAACTCAAGGTGGATATATATAGAAGTGCTTTCTAAAGCCACTTGATCCGGCCTCTTTAAATCATTGCATAGCATGTTTACTTGCTCTGCCACTTGAACATTTGAGCAGGTCCCCTCCTTAGTATCAGCTTGATCTTGACTTAGTTAAGATGCAACAAATTTGTTAAGGACTCGCCAATCGGTCACTTGATCCACTGCTTGCTCAATATTGTTATTACCATAAAGCGCGTTAATATTTAGGGCTTGCTTGCTTTGCTGCATATGATCTTGTGTGAGTGTTGATGACTGCTCAAATCCATATGGAGTTACTGAATTGCAGCTTGCACTTCCTGCTGATAATTGTGGAACTTTCAGACTTTCTAAGTGTGGAAGTTGGAGGAATCTTTCATGAGGCCAATTGTAAGCAATATTCATATGTTCTTCTAAATTTGAAGCTTTGCAATATCAGAAGGTCTATAACTCTGGATATTTGAATGTCATGTTGGTAATAGTCTGATTTGGAAATTCAATTGTTCATCGTTGGATGGTCCATGCAGAGACCTCGTTTGGTTGATGCTTCGTGATTACTTCTTCTATTTATTTTCTTTTTAGGTAATCGTAGTATATATATAAAAAAAAATACCGCAACGAGGAAGCATCTATTCCGGGCCATTTCACCTTAACAAGATTTTGGCTCGGATAATCTCGAAAGCAATACCACAAAGAGGAAGCGTCTATTCCGGGCCATTTCACCTTAACAAGGTTCTTGGCTCGAATATTTTCAAAGAAAGGACAACACCGGAAGGAGGAAGAATTAATTCCGAGCCATTTCACCTTAACAAGGTCCTTGGCTCGGATATTCTGAAAGAAAGGACAATACTGCAAGGAGGAAGAATTTATTCCGAGCCATTTCACCTTAACAAGGTCCTTGGCTCGATTATTCTGAAAGAAAAGGACAATACCGCAAGGAGGAAGAATTTATTCCGAGCCATTTCACCTTAAAAAGGTCCTTGGCTCGGTTATTCTAAAAGAAAAGGACAACACCGCAAGGAGGAAGAATTTATTTCGAGCCATTTCACCTTAACAAGGTCCTTGGCTCGGATAATTTGAAAGAAAGGACAACACCGCAAGGAGGAAGAATTTATTCCAATTAGTTGATTCAATGAGCAAGGATAGGTAAAATGTAATAAGAGGGGAGAGCTCCTTAGGTGGCTAAACCCTACGGGCCAAACCCTAGGGGAACCAACCTAATGGCCTCCTCCTTTATATTTTTCTATTATTTCTCTTCCCTATTTTTTTTTGAATGACTCCTAATATATGCTTGTGCTCCTTTTTGCTTCTTCTTTCAGGTGTTTTTAAGCTTAAATCTCAGACTTTCTTCTTTGCTATGATAAGCATTCAAGTTCAAATGCTTTCATTGCCATCCTTTTCCTTGCTCTTTAGAGCCCTTATGCTGAATTCTTCTTGCTTGCAGGCCCTTGATCTCCATTGAACATTCTATAGATCCAAAAACTGCCAAGGAGGCCCCGTTCCTCAGTGATTGGGGAAGGATTCCCCTCTTTTGGTTCTTCCAACATTTTTTAGGAGCAAGTTTAGGCTTATGACTGTACAACTTTTCTCGCCAGAGAAAGAAGGTTTGATTCTATATGTTGCGGCTTACGGAGATTTGGGTGACTTTCTTCATTCTGTTTTCATTCACCGCATATGCATAAAGAAACAAGAGTACCCTTTCACTTTTTGTTTAATTCATCTAGCCACCTTCAAGAATGGCAACATTGGATCAACGAGATACTTGAGAATGTTGATTATGTGGATGTACTAAAGAAAAAACTGACATTCTTCGTTGCATCCAACTATGCAGGGACACTCGTATCCAACAGAACCATGGTGCTCCTCTACATGCATCACTGCTTGGGGGGAATGCACCTCTACTCTAGAGGATGTCTATGTCATCTACCAGTAATCATTTTCCCCCCTGCGCGTGAGTCACGCCTTTGGTGAGATGATCGCGCAAAATATTTTTAAGTGTTGAAGTCTACACTTCATGAAGCTTGATGTTTTGCATGCTTCGAAAACGAAAGTCCTAGGAGAGGGAACCTCTAGGGGAACAAACCCTAGGAGATCGAGCCCTAGAGGAGCTCTTTAAGGATATCTTGGTATCTCCTAACTCTCTTTGGACATGTCTCCCTTCCATGCTAGGTTGGATCTCTTTATTTCTAATCATCATGTTGTTGCACTTCGTTCGGAAGTCACTTCATGTCTCCATGAGAATGACTTACTTTATGTAGAGCTTTAGGAGCTTCGAGATGCCATAGATAAAATGAAGCCTAAGCTTTTGGGAAATTTAGTCAGTTTCTCAAGACTTTAAAGGCTCGATAGCCTCCAATACGAAGGCTCAGGGTACCACCATTGTCGACTTGGAGGCTTTAGTTAGTCCCCTCTCTTCAGTTTGACAGGTCATGGCCTTTAGATCATGGCTTTCGTAGTTCTTTCCATTTCCTGTATCAGAAAATTCATATACATATATTTCATGCAAACTAACACTTGAATCTATACTTTTTTTTCTTCTTTTTAATAAATCAGAAGAAATAATCAAGTATAAGTGAAAGTTTGACAAATCTATTGATAATCAAATTGCTTTTAACGAAAAGCATAACGTTTCATATAATAAATCTTGCTTTTGTCGAAGAAAGCCTAACGTTCACCACTTTTAGAGATAAAGTACAACTTTCTTGCTTTTGTTGAATAAAGCATAACATTCGCCGCTTTTAAAGATAAAGTATAACTTTTGGGGTTGAGGGCTTATACTCAGGTGCCTTAATCACTTTTGAAGTTGAAAGTGTAACTTCCGAGGGCTGTTAGTCAGGTGCCTCGATTACTTTTGAAGGTGAAAGTATAACTTACGAGGACTTATAGTTAGGTGCCTCGTTCACTTTTGATGATAAAGTCTAACACTCAGGTGCCTCGTCACTTGGGTCGTCCAATTTCTTGGCAAGTGCAGTCTACGAGGACTTGAAATCGGGTGCCTCGTCACTTAGGTCGTCCAATTTTTTGGCAAGTGCAGTCTACGAGGACTTGAATTCGGGTGCCTCGTCACTTGGGTCGTCCAATTTTTTGTGCAAGTGCGATCTACGAGACTTGACCACCATTTATAGTGGACCACCATCTTGGGTGGATTTTTTTTTTTTAATTCGTCAATTCTTGTGCCTCCTCCCTTAGTCATCCAATTACTTGGCAAGGGATATTCCAGAGGACTTAAACCACCATTTTTGGTGGACCACCCTCTTGGGTGGATTTTTAATTCATCTTTAGTTTAGAGTTCTTTCGATGGTAAAGCCAGTATTTGGGTTCTTGACTTCCGGGACTGCACCATGGGTGATAGTGTTGCACATTTCTTCTCCTAGTTCAATCTCCCCGGCCGCCAGCTTCTCATGGTATATCCTCCGCAGACTGTAACAGTCCATAGTGGAGTGCCCCGCGTATTGGTGGTATACACAGAAATCTGATCTTCTTTTCATCTCTTCCGTCACAACCAACCGGGGCCTTGGAGGTTTCACCACTCCGTGCTCGACCCATTGTTTGTACAGGCTCTTGATTGCCTTCTCGCTGCATGTGATAGCCTCCGAAACTGGCATTCTAGTATACTTGTCCCCGTGTTTTTCTCTGCTTTGCTCAAATTTATCATTCTTCTCCCTCTTGCCCCCTTGTGGTTTTGACTGAGAATCTGCCAAAACCACAATCGTTGTCCTCTTGCTCTTCCATGTAACCATCGCATGGCTGGTAGGCAATGTCATGATTCCTCCCAAGTCTTGTGCAAAAGATGAGAGGGTCACAAATGAATCACAAGCCTTGGTAATGAGGTGGGGCTTGAAGGCGTCTAAAGCACCATTGTTGCAAATGCTGACTAAGTTCTTTTCTTCAATTGGCTCTGCACACTTCTGTGCCTGGGCCCTGAACCTGTCAACATAATCTAATAGCTCCTCGTTTGGCTTCTACTTGAATCGCATGAGCTCTACGATGGTTACCTGTTTCTGCACATAGAAAAATTTCTTAAAAAATTGCAATTTTAGATCATCCCAATCATGGACTGATCCCTTCTCCAAATTGTAGTACCAACTGAAGGTACTATCCATCAAAGTCTTGTTAAATTCCCTCATCAACAAGTTGTGGTTGTTTACTTCATCATATCCTAGCCACAGAGACATCGACTCTACGAACCTAGCAATGTGTTCCCTGGCATTTCCTTTCTCCCCGTTGTATTTTTGAAACTACGGGGGATGCTCAATATACCCCGTCGGATAAGGTTGCCTCCGAATGTGTGCAGGGTAAGGTGGAGTAAAATCTAACTCAGGGGGAGTCGTGCACTGCTGAAGTTGATTGATCACATCGATCATATCATCCTTCGCCACGTCTTGACTTGTGGCGTGAACTCTCCGGGGTGTTGTAAGATACTTCTTGTATTGGCGGTGTGTATGGTGAAGAGATTGGTTGATGTACACTTGCATCGTCGTGCAAAGCTAGCTTTGGTGGCATTCTTTGGCTCATTCATTGGACATGGCTTGGGGACGGTTGGCATACTTTTTGTGAAAATGCTTGGAAGAGCGGTTGGGATGATGTTAAATCCGAGGTTGGGCTTGCTTCCAACCTAGGTTTTGGCCCATCACCACTATTCTGGAGCTCCAAGTTGATTCTTAGGTACCGATTGACTTTCAGTCAATGGAGGTACAATCTGGTTCTCTTTGTTGTTGTTGTCATTGTTGTTGTCCTCCACTCTTGCTTGTTCTCCCTGCGAATTGCCTAGGAACATGGCCTTGAAGGTATGGATCTGCATCAGTTGTTGGTGGAAGTTCCCCATCTCCTCTTGCTTCCTCTGCATTTCTAGCATCATGGCCATCATCATCCCTTGTCCCTCTCGTGCTTCCTTTAATGCCTTGAGCATCTCCAGTTGCACAACATTCGTCTGCTCTTCGCTTGCATCCTCGACTTGCCTTTCTGTGTTAGTTTGTTGTTGATTGGCCATGTATAGTGATGTTAAACTCTCTTCCGAAGCATCTTCAATAAGTGGTGTGTCAAAATCCAGATTTGCGCCTTAGAAAGCTTGAGTTGTTTGCCTTGGAACTGGATTTGGTGAGGTAATACTATCTATTGGTGAAGCAGCACTTCCTATAGTTCTCCCACTTTGAGTTGTGGGCATACCCTTCACGAATTCTACACCTCCCCAGCAGAGTAGCCAAGGAAATGTGGGCAAGGAAATCGTACCTTGCTAGGATTAGGGTTTCATGTTGGCTGAGGAGGAGAGAAATCCACGAAGAATACAGAATTGATTGATTGATTGAAGATGGGAGAATAACAGGTGAGCGATTACTCCAACGACACGTGGCAGAACTCTTAGAATCCGAGAACCTTGTTAGGGTAGCAAGGATTCAGATAGCCTTCTTCTTGAGTCCTTCCACTCCTAGAATCCGAAAACCTTGTTAGGGTTATTGGGATTCCAAGAGTCTTTGTGAGTGTTGAGAGAGAATGCTCAAGTCCTTCGATCTTCAAAGAGTCCAAGTCCTGTGTCTGAAGAGAGGTCCCCTTCCCAATGGAGTGGAAGGGGTATTTATAGGATTTTTTGGAGAGTGGTCATGTGCTAGGCACATGTCCTTGGAGAAATTCCAAATTTACCCTTAGTCATAAGAGTAATGCCCAAATCGTCCTACCCTTCTAGCCACCAATCCAATCCCTCAATCAATTCCCAAAAATGAGTCGCCTCCACGTGTCTTCTGCCTCGGGACACGTGAAAGATTCTCTCAGGTCTTGCTTCTTTATTTTCGGCTTTTCTGTTTGTCATTCAATTCTTTAGGTCGTATGTGTGAACCCTAATTTGTACATGGACTCACAGCATGAAATTTAGTTTTAGAATTAAAATAAAACTTTTATTTTAAGATTAAAATAAACTTTTTATTTTAAAATTAAAATAAATTTTTTTTTATTTTAAGAATAAAATTATTAATAATAATATTATATATATATATATATATATATATATATAATATCGTAATACATGAATTCAAAATGATTCACCTGAATCATCATGTAATATGCATGTTCCCACGTGATATAATCATATTACACAGATAGTTAATTGGTAACATGTTCCACGTGATTAACATTATATATATATATATATATATATATATATATATATATATATAACCGTAGCTTTTTATAAAAAAAATATCCTATATATGATACCTCTTTTTATAAAAAAAAACTCCTAGTGATACCTCTTTTGTTAACTGATAATATATATATATTAACTGCATATATATATTATAATATATAACCTTAACCAAGCCGCAAATCTCCTGAAGGATCATATAATTATAAGATGCGTGAATGGTGCAGGAAAAGGATTCGCGAAATAGTTTACGGTTTATCTTTTTTTTTAAATAAATTTTATACAAAAAAATTATGCCCAATTAAATTGTTCTAAATACATATTAATACACATATCAAATTTGACAATTAATAATTCGCATAAAGGTTTGGCTCTGATGCCACTGTTAGGTTTGTAATATTTATGAGCGCAATAAAATTGCACAAAATAAGCAAAAACGTAAAAAATCAGAGTTTTAAATTTTACAAACCATATACCCGGATCATCCTTTATGCACAATTATTAATTAAACGAAAAGATATGAAGAACAAGAATCATACCCTTGAAGAATCAAGCTTCCTCGAGTACAAGTTTACCTCCAAATCCTTTCGCGTTCAACTTGAATCCACCGGGTTTGGTTCCTTCCTTTGATCAACGTTAGCCACCCAAGTGTTTGGCCTCTAGAGATGATCCATCAAGGTCCAAGGAAGAAGATAAATTCAAGAAGATGAGAGTTTGGCAAAATCTTAGTTTTTCTATCTTTCATAGAAAAAGAGTGTACTCTCCAACTATTGAAATTATGTATGTCGTGAAAAAATCAACAACTACCCCACCCATAATAAGACTCCTCTTATTTATAGATGTGGACAACCCTCCTTAACAATTAAGGAATTGGGTTTTATTTTAATTAATTAAAATCCTTTAATTAATTAGCCTCTTATTAGGAATAATTAATTAAAATCTTTTAATTAATTAGCCTCCTATCTTATTAGGAATAAATGAAATACTTAATATTAAATTAATTTCCAACTCTTTAGAAATTAAAATAATAATAATAATAATATTAATAATACTCATCTTATTAATTTATATATTTAATATTTTCAAAATATTAAATAATAAATATTAAGCTATTTAATTTATTCTATCACCATAGATTAAATTAAATACACTTAACATATTATTACGATTATGCCATTAACTTCTTAAATAATTATTCTTCCTTTTATGGTGTGACCTTTAGGTTCTCCATATTAAACCTAACTATGTGAATAAATCAATTAGAATAATTCTAATCTTATTTAAATAAATAAATTAAACTATTAATTTATTTAAATAAATAATATTTATTCTACAATAGGGATAAACCTCCTCTAGCGATCAACGACTTTCCGGATAATATAGATTTCAACATTAATCATAAAAAGAACCTTTGAGTAAATAGTTACAGTCTGATTCAATCCTTCCACCACACAACGATCCCAATTAAATATAAGGCATATAATTATTGTCAAGTCTTATTTTATTTAATTATATGTATTTCGACTCTTAAAAGCACACCTCCAAATAATGCAAATTAGAAACTCCTTTCTAATTTCATTATGCCTTAACCAAGGACTCTTTGGGTTGTCATTTATCTAATCACATAGGACATTTCTCTTCTTTTACTAGAAGTGGTATATTTTTTATTGATCATACATTATCTCCATGTATAACTTATTATACCCAAGCATAACCTTTGATATACCCTAAGGGTCTTAAGGAATAAGTCAAAGTATAATTCATCATACACAAGATCTATGATGATCTCAAGTCCAAGGATCACTTGTCTTACTATCACTACATGAATTTCTATCGACAGAACAAGTAAAACTCCATTAGGTATTCTTTAGCGAGCCACGTTCAAAGAAACTTATTCTCTAATAAGCACCTACATACTTGCTTTAGTGTCTCCACACAAATGATCATAAGATCAATCATCCTCATCCAATGAGCAAGACAACGTATGTACCCGATCTATCCTGGATTCACTAAACCCCAAATTTAGTAATCAACGATTGGGAACTATTTTAGTTTTAAGTTTTTTAAGAATTTAGATCTCATTAGAATGATCATCATCATTATTCTAAAAACATTGCTTAAAACTATGGGTTTATCACATATTATAAAACAACATCATGTAGATAATTAAAAGCCTTTAATAAATTAATACTTTTTATTAATAAATGAATAAGATTGTTACAAAGTATATGCTTTATCATCAAACAGGATTGGCTTGTGTGCATACTACTTTCACATTCTTCATCCCATATGTGGGGCCCACCCCACATGTCCCTTTCATCACACACACACAAATATTATATATGTATACTGAATCATCTTCTATCGATTATTTTGAAAAATGGGTAAATGGGAGGTCCATAAAATAAGCAAAATTCACATCAAATACTTCATAAAAATCCCCTTAATATTTTTAACATTAATCATCATTATTATAATTTGTAATATTTAACAACCAGATCGTTCCCAGGAAAGAGGGGGCTTTCCAATAAGGATTTTCCCTATTAGCGAGCAATTAGGTGACCAAACATCTCCTCGTGTAACTTTCTGAGACATCGTTAATATTGCAAATAATAATATGAATAATTGTATCGTCTCAATTATTGATTTAATAATATATAAAATATTGACAATAATTGAATCAAATAACTTGAGATCTTATCAAAGAATTACTTATAGCAATAATTGAATAAAATGAGTGACTTCTCGCGTAAGCATCAATACCATGTGTACTACTATGAAATCACGCCCAGACATCGTACTTTTACCATAGGGTATTTCAACAGTTAACGGTAAAACTTACGTCGTTATTTTATAAAAGATATTTTTGTCGTTTTCTCAATCCGACAATAATTTCGTTGTGGGATCCACTAATGATTATGTCGTTGTACGAATATTCTCTGATAAAACGAATATTCCCCGACCAATCGAATATAATATAACAACTTGCAAACTTTGCAAACTTTATAAATATTACCCACAACTATAACATTATTTCAAATCCACACCATAATATTAAAAAAATATTTTGAGAAAATTAAATCTTTATTCATAAAATTTGGGGTCTTACATTATGCAACAATTACTGTGGCAATTATTGAATGAAACTGAATGGCTTCTTACGTAAGAATCAATAATTAGAGATAATGTGCAATACCGTGTGCTACTGTGCAACCACGCGTATTACTGTACTTTTATCACATGATATTTCAACAATTAACAGTAAAAATTTTGTCGTTATTCTTTATAAAAAGGTTATTTCTGTCATTTTCTATATCCGATAGTTATTCTATGTGTTCCACCAATGATTGCATTGTCGTACAGATATTCCCCGATAAAAAGAATATTCCCCGAAAAATAGAATATTTTATGATTACTTGTTTATTTTACAAAATTTGCACATTTCACTCACAACTAAATCATTATATCAAATCAACACCTTATTATTCAAAATAATAATTAGAGAAATTAAATCTTTATTCAAAAAAAGTTGGGGTCTTACAGTAGTCGCATTTAAGTATAACTCTCTTACCAGGTTTGAGTATATTAGGGTGCTTAATTCCAGGCATTCAGAGAATCCAGCCTTCTTTACCAACCGAAGAATGTCTCTAAACTTCTTCTCGATTTCTCAAACTTCTTAGTTCCGAGTTGAATACCGATGATTACACGCATCTTCCATTTGAAGAGTTAGGGAATTCTGAGTTAATGTCTTTGTGATAGTATTGTGAGATATCAGGAAGCGATTTAAGGATAGATTGTGATGCCCCCAAAATAGGTATACACAACCCATTCGTGTCTCCAGATACTTGGTACATAATCCAAATACAAATTTAATTATACAACGTCGTGTAAAACTACGATAAAAATATAGCTTAAAATTTTAACACGAATATTGTCTTCTAGATAATATCCAAACTCAAATTCAATCTCATTACAATTATTATCACACTATTTTATAGAATAGTGAGGACTACTAAAATAACCATCCGAGCGCCAATCCATTCCCCCACTAGTCTCAAATATATTCTCATTTTCCAAAAGAACGGTGAAAGTAAAGGGTGAGCTCAACTAGCCCAAAGAACAAATATTATGACTAAGATAATGCGAGAATAAATTATCATTAGCCTTCAATAGTATAACAACTAATAGAATACAATAGATAACAAATTTTAGATCAACATCTACAATGGAAATAACAATCCATTATAAGAGTCAAGTAGATCATGATATCTACTATCTTCTATGATTTAAAAGTTTATCATCAATTTTATCGATGAGACTCATCTTAATAAATAATCCACATCATTTGAATTACCCATGCACTACACGGGCGAGGATATTCATTAGTATCATTACCACCACGAATTATCCATGCACTACGGGCCAAGGATATTCGTGTTTTCAATGATAGTCAAATGAACACGCCAAACAATAATTCATCTTTGCACCCTTGGCCGAAGAGAACGCATGGTCATGATTATACCAATAACTGTCGTTGAGACTCATCTCAATAAATAATCCACATTACTTGTAACATTACAGGTCATGATTATACCAAAAAATTCATGGTCATAATCATACCAATCAACAGCCATCTATGCACTACGGGCCAAAGATTACTTTCATCATAATATAAGCATGAGGATGATGACAATGATATAAAAATTCAATAAAACAAGATCAAGAATAAAAATTAAAGACTTTAACTTTATCCAAAGTTTAAAAATATTCAAATGGTCAACATGATACTGCTTTGTGGAGTAAAATTCAAGAATAATACTCACGTATCAAAAATAATTTGGACAAAAAAATCAATTTTTATCATGAATAGTACCCTCGGTGAATAGTACCCGAGTGAATAGTACTCGTATGTATGAATAGTGCCATACGTATGAATAGTGTCGTATAAATGAATAGTATTACGGCATGAAAAGCTTAAAAATGAACAAGAATGTTCAGAAAAATATCCTTGTGAAACAATACTAGATGAAGCGCAAATTTCAAGGATATTCTACTAATTTCAAGGAGTATAGAAGCAATACTTAACAAAATGAGTGTAGATTTCAGAATCTAAAATGAAATAATATTACTTACATACTACAAAGTATGGAAGAAAATATTATTTCTTACGAATATTGAACAAAAATAATATCCCTTACAACTGTTGAACGAAAATAATATTCCTTACGAATATTAAACGAAGATAATATTCCTTACGAATATTCAACGAAGATAATATTTCTTGCGAATATTGAACGAAATAAAATTTCTTAAGAATATGAAAAATAATATCGTAAGTGAATATGAAATAAATAATACCCCTTACCTTAAAAAAAAGTACTTCTGACTGGTAGGGCGGAGATATTCTTGAAGAAATCTTATACTGTTTTCTACGCTCAAAACTTTCTTAAACTCTAAAGAAATACACTCAAGATTATAGAAGAAGAATTTTTTTTATTCTGGTATAATTTTCAATTCTAAATTAAGCATCCAATTTATAGGAGAATGGAAGGATACTATTTAAATTTAGAAAATCACGTGTGCACAGTAAAGGATTCACGAGCGTTCAATCGGCTGAAATTTTATAAAAAAATTTGATTTTACTATGTTGTACTATGCAGCACTATGCACACACTATGCAGTACTATGCAATACTATGCAGTACTATGCAAATAAAATATAATATATTCTATTTTATATAAAATAAAATTTATAATATATATATATTAACCTTTGCCCTCGCGGCAAAGGCATATGACACACACACAAAAATAATCACATGCACATACCTTTTATATATATATATATATATTTATAACTTTCCACCGATTATTTGAAAAATGAGTAAGTGGGGATCCAAATAATACGCCAAACTTACAACAAATACTTCATAAAAATCCCCTTAATATTTTTAACAACATTTATTCATCAATAATATAACTTGCAATATTAACAAACATATCATTCCCAGGAAAGAGGGGGCTTTTCGATAAGGATTTCTCTATTGGCGTGCAATTAGGTGACCAAACCCTTTTTCTCGACAAAATTTTCTAGACATTGTCAATAATGCAAATAATAATATGAATAAATATGAATAACTTGTCAGCTAAATTATTGATTTAATAATATAAAATATTATACAGATGATACTGTGACAATAATAGAACCAATAATGTGAAATACTATGCAGCAATTACTTTGGCAATAATTGAATAAAAATGAGTGACTTCTCACGTAAGAATCAATAATCAATACCGTGTGCTACTATGCAACCACGCGTATTACTGTACTTTTATCACCGGTTAACTCAATAGTTAACGGTAAAATTTTTGCCGTTATTTTTATAAAAAGATATTTATGCCATTTTCTAACTCTGACAATAATTTCGTTGTGGGGTCCACCAATGATTACGTTATTGTACAAATATTCCCTAATAAAATGAATATTTCCCGACCAATCGAATATTTTATAATAACTTGCTTACTTTACAAAATTTGTAAATACTACCCACAACTATATTATTATATCAAATCCATACCTTAATATTAACAAAAAAAAATATTTCAAGAAATTAAATCTTTATTCATAAAATTTGGGGTCTTACAACCTCCCCTTCTTAAGAAATTTCATCTTCGAAATTGACGTACGTACCTGGTATGTCGAAGACTTGAGGATACCTTGTCAGATTCTAACTCTTGAGGTATAACCTTTGAGCGTAGAATATGTTCCTTCTTATCCAAGATTCTAACAGGTATCACCTCATACGTTACATCTTCTGCTATCTCGTCTAGTTCTAATTCAATAATGTGGTTCAGGCCGTCCACATATTTACGTAACATCGATACGTGAAAAACGTTATGAACACGCCGACGTACTTCAAGGTAAAGGCGAGTCTATATGCCACGCTTCTTACTCGATCGAGGATTTCAAATAAACCAATAAAATCGAGGGTTGAGATTTTCTCTCTTCATCTATTTTTTCTTTTAAAATAATGTCTTCTTGTACTTTCTTCTTCGCATTCATCAGCTCCGGGTGTGTAACTTCAATGGCTTTAACTTTATCGATTAAAGTTGGTTCTAATCGTATATTCAATATTTTTACGTAGGTTCTTGGGATCTTTAACTCTATCTCCATCCTTTGTAAGTCGTACGAAATGGGTCTTTGTGTTAACAACATTGTACTCGTAAACACATACAATCATCTACTCGACGCCGTCTACTCACGCTTTACTTTTCCGGATGGTATTGAATGGTATTGTCGTAATCTTTCATTTTATGCGAAGAAATATTTAAGCGTATTACGTTTTTTACGTGAAGAAATATTTAAGGTTTTTTACAAAAGTCAATACAAAAATTCAATTTCACGCTCTGGGTAGGCTAGGAAGTTCTTTGGGAATACGTCGAGAAATTTATTAACAAAAAAATATCATTCAAATATGACGTATTTTTGTTTAAATTGCGATATGGGGGCTAAGAAAGCTTAACATTAGCTTTTCAATAAACAAATAGCTTTATGTCTTGATATAACAAAGTTGATTAACTTTAGTGGTGCAGTTACTTGAATTAGCATAATAAGTTGGTTAGGAATATAAAAACTAACTACCTTACAAAAATAATCAATTTTAGCATGATGAGTAGTTAACCAATCGATTCCTAAAATCACATCAAATGCAAGTATTTTCAAAGAGATAAGATCGACAGGTAATGTGAGGGTATCGATTTAAATCAAACAAAATTTATAAACAGTAGATGTAACAAAGGTTTCTCCTAATGGAGTTTCAACCGATAAGTCAAACTCTAACTTTTCTGGAGTCAAATTTAAACGTTGAGCATGAGTAGGAGAAATAAAAGAATGGGTAGAACCGGTATCGAATAAGGTATAGACTTCACAAGAGTTTATGATTAACTTACTCATGATAACTTCGTTTGGGTTCCTCGACAAACGCTCTCACTTAAACTACCGGCTTTGACCTGTCTGGGACATCCTTTGGCGTCACCATCCCAGATGGAGTTGACTTTACTACACGACAAAATTGAGCTAGCTGACCTTCTCTTTCGCAATTAAAACACACTTTGGGTTGCTGCGTACAGTTTGGACGGATGTATCCCTCCTGTCCGCATTTGAAATATACGACCGGTGGTCGTTCTCTTTCCTTGAAAACGGGTGTCGGTGCTGCTGCCGATGTCTTTTCGTCATTGTTGAATCTTCTCTTCTTGAAGTTGTTCTCACTTAGTTCACCTTTCCTATTATCTTGGCCATGATTACCATCGAAGTGGTTACCATTTTTGGCATGATAATTTCCATGATGGTTATCGTTGTTCCAATGGTTGTTGCCACCGATACGATTATTATCGTGTTATTGGTAATTTTCTTTTGGTTGAGCTGACTCATAATCGTGTTCTAATAATTGAGCCCTATTCACAACATCTGAATATAAACAAAGTTTGTGAGAAATGAGGTATTGATGTATTTCGGGTTTCAACCCTCTTAGAAACATTCGCGTCATACGCTCCTCATTATCTACCAAATGGGATGCAAACCGGGAAACCTCGACAAACTTAGCCTCGTAATGTGACACGATCATATTTTTTTGCTCCAGCTTGATGAATTCCACCTCCTTCATGTGACGAATACTTTCGGGAAAGTACTTGTCGTTGAAGAATTCTTGGAACTTCTCCCAAGACATCTTTAGTGCGGTAGGTTGAGTACGTGTTATAGATTCCCACCAGTAATCTGCTTCTTCACGCAACATAAAGGTGGCGAAGGGAACTTTTTACTCCTCTGAGAATTTAAAGACATCAAATATCTTGGTGATCTACTTTATCCACGTCTCTACCTTAAGTGGTTCTGGCTTTCCCAAAAACTCCAGTGGTCCTAGCTACTTGAACTACTTAGCGGTGACTAGTAGTGAGTCGCCAAAGTGTTTCCACTGCATTATGAATGCAGAGTCTCCCTCGTTTGGTTTTGCATAAATTCTAAAAAGTTCTTAAACATATCATCGTTCGTCATTTGGTCGGTGTTGTTATTTATAGGAGGATTATTGTCTTCTTGATGCACATTATCCTGGTTATTGATTAGCAGTGACTCAACGGTCTCATGTGCTCCATTGCTTATCTCAACATTTTCATATGTCATTTTCAAATACTACCACAAAACAAGGGTTAATTGACATGGAACATATTACCCCTATATTCTGACCGGCCAATTAAATAACAATTAAGCTTAGGTAGGTCATACTAGCAAAGAAATTACCCGTCTCTCCCCTCCTAGTTCTAGTCTCACATCTCAACCAGAGATCATATCTCTGACAACCCGGAAAATCAATTTGTCCAGAATTTAAGTTTAAAGAATTAGTTATTAATTAAAATGAATTTTTATTAATAATATTATGTGCTATGTGTGTATTAATCATTCTAGAACCTAGGATGATTATAATACGGGAGACTTCTGGCTACGAGCTAGATTGGACGAGTAAGAATTTTCAAGATGAAAATAATAAATTTTCGGGAACAAAAATATTTTCGGGGAAAAATACGAAATAGGCTCTAAGGGTTAGGGTTTGAATAACCTAAGCCTTTTCGAGAGTTCGGTATGTCGAAATGACATTCCGTTGAAAGATTTGACGATAATATTTCGTGAAAAGTTAAGTAAACCGATAAAAGTATTTCTCGAAAAATGTGTAGAAATCAGACAAAATAAAAACGACGAAAAGTATTATTATGTACTTTTCATTCATTTAACTACATTAAGGGAAAACGTGAAGGAAAACGCTTAACACCAAAAAGTGTTTTTCAGTTTTTCGGAGATACGAAGAATACGTAAAAGTTAATCAGTAAAGGAAAGACGAAATATCCAAAAATATTTGGATTCCAAGAATCGTAGTTTTTAAAACTGTCAGACGAAACCCGAAAGATGGAACCACAAAACTTCCAAAGGAAGCTACGTGAATAGTAAAGAGGTGGGAATAGTAAGGAGGTGTGAATAGTAAGGCAGTTTGGCCAAATGACCAAAACGCCACTAACCTTGAAATTCTATAAATAGGAAGCTTAATTCATTTGTTGGTAATTTTGAAAATCACCAACACTTGAGAGAGAGAGAGAGAGAGAGAGAGTTCGGATGAAGAGGGAGAGAAAGAGAAAAAGATAGCTCGAGTGCACGCTTTGTCCAACGGAGGATGATTAAAGAAGAGAGGTAATCCGAAAACCTAACTTCTAATAAATTTTATTTAAGTTTTATATGTTTAAAACATAGCTTAATGAGAATAAGAAGTAAAAGATGTTAGTAATGGTTTCATATGGTTGAAATCATGAGAAAATTAAGAAATAGGAATTAGAAGTTTATTTTATAAATTTCTTAAGGAAGTATAAGATTCATAATGAATTTGAGCGATCCGAATGTATCATATGAACGATTCGGTGAAATAAGTAAGGAATGGTGTTTTATAACATCGAATTCCAATAAAAAGTGAAATTGTAATAAAAATATCGATTAAAAATGAAGAACGAACGAAGAACACGAAGAACACGCGAAGAACACGAAGAACGTTGTTGATGGACAAATTTAAAACCATCGTAGTGTAATTTTTGTTAATGGACAAGTTTACAACCATCGCGTATAAGTTAGATGTTTATTGCTTGGTTAGGAACGGTAGAAACGTTCATGAAGAACGGATTAAAACTTAGCTATAACGAAGTTATGGCAAAAATTTCGTAAAAGACAAACAAGAATTAAAGAGTGTGTAAATGAACCCAAAAGTGTAGGGTTTCATAAGAAAGTAAGAGAACGTAGGAAACGTGAGTCGTGGACTTAAGAACAAATGAGTTTCGAGTTCAGAAGACCGAATTACGGATGAACGAACGAAGAGCGTTAAAAACATAAAAATGAACAAAGGATGAAGATCAAGCCAATCAAATGGCACGTTATCAGATTCAGAATGAAGTTCTGTCCGAGGGGTATTGAAGTATGTAAGGAAAGGAAGAGAATGGCTTTGGAACGACTTCGTTCCAAGTTATAACGAATAAGTTATGGAAGCGGGAAGTAAGCCTCTCAAAACAAGTTAACACTTAGAAATAAAATTCAAGAATTAGGGCTTGGCGCTGCAGCGCCAGCCATGCCTTATAAGGTGGCATTGTAGCGCCAGACCGAGGAGACAGATACTGGAGACTCGTGCCGCAACGTGAGAAATAGAGAAGAGAGTGGCGTCGTAGCGCCAGTGTAGGAAAAAGCCAGAGAAGAGCTTTTAACTGCTCCGCTCTTGGGGGAAACGTAAGGGAAGATAAAGAACATAATGTTCAACTAATGTAACACTTAATCAAGTGATTTAAACCTTTACTAAAGGTTAAACAGAAAGATTAAACGAGATTAAAAGACAGAGAATTTAAGCGATAGATTACATAACCGATATTCGGGGACCGTAGTCGCGATAGAACGAACGTGGGGGATAGCTATGATTGTGATTCCTTAGATGTTGAGTGACGAGGGTAATGAATAAAATTTCGATGCTATGTTGTAGTAATGAGAGATAAGTGCAAAGCGTATAGACACTGTGAATGCAACACTGTTGCGATGAACGATCGGTCTTAGCATACAACGAATGGTATGGCTTCGACATTAGGAATGAGTAATGAACATGCGATTCATGTAATGGATAACGAAAGTATTAAGTAAGATACGAATGGTATCAAGAAAGCTGTAACGAACGGTAATAAGATTAATGGAAGCCGATAGTGATTCAGATGGAGAATGTTAGAATGAAATGTAAGCGTTAAACACTTTAACCAACGTGAAGGTTGAGTGTACGCAAATACTAAATGGACAGAACCTACACCCCGTGTATGGTTTGACCATAAGATAATGAACATCAATGATTAAACCATGAATGGTAAAGAACTGAATTAAAGACAATGACGTTAACGTAAAGAAGTCAAGTTAATGTGTATAACTGGGATGACGTTACGGGTCGATTGAATCGGACGTTGTAAGATAAGAATAAGGTAACGTAAAATGCTCTGTATGTCATGAAGCCATAAATCGGTAATGAAAGTTAGTCGCATAAACTTATATTTCAAGAACGGGAACCCTATGAAGTAAAGTTAAGTAAACCAATGCGTAAGTCAAGTATATGACTAATTGGTGTTTATGTTTTCTTCTTATGTGTTATATAGGAATTGGAATGAGCAGTTCAGTGTAAGTTGTAGCTGTGCGGAAGGAAAGTTTCCTAACTTCATTCATATTTTTAAATGAATGCTAGTTTCTTAAACTTCTCAGATGTTGAACTTGAGAAGTTCTGTTTATGTGTGAATGTGAGATATTTGTACAAGGTGGTAGAATGTATGAGGCCTGGTGCCACAATGTGAACACTTCGGTGTTTCCATGAGATGAACTGTTCTGTGATTGAACTGATTCAATATGAGTATATTCTGTTTATACATGAACCGTTATTGTTAAGTCTGTGCTAATGATTCTAGCTAGACAGGATGTGTATGAAAAAGGTAGAAGAATGAAAGTATTTCAAAGTAAATGTGATTAAGGTTTTAAAATGATAGGAATCAGAATTATTCCTATTATTCAAGCTGCTTTATAACCTTTGTTCGGTTATCAAAGTTCTAAAGGAATGTTTAAACTCTTGAAGTTATTTTTTTAACTATTATGACTTGCTGGGAAATTGAATACTCACACTTGCTTTAAATGAAAAACATTTTCAGCGAATGATGTTAGAAGAACATAAGGATCCCGTAAAGATCAAGTTGATCGGTATCCAGGAGAAGTGCCATTCAGTATATGGATGAGCGTGAAGATCAAGTGAAGACTTATAATATAGATTAGTTTAATGACCAATTATGTATCCTTCATAGCGAATGAAAGTCACTCTTGTAAGAGATAAAGAATAATGTAATTATCATTATTTGTAATGAATGAGGTTATAAGGTTTTAGAATCTAGGAATTGAGAATGTATGTTGTTTTATTTCAATATATAATGATGTATGTTTGGAAGAGTGATGTACTTGTGGCACGGAAAATCCGGGTGTGAAGATAGATCGGATTTTGGGGCGTTACAAGTTGGTATCAGAGCTGATAGGTTATAAACCTTGGGTATGAGTACCTAAGACTATAATCTTAGAGAGAAGGATAAAAAGATCACCACGTGATCATAGTAAATCGTAGTAACAGATGAGGTGTTAAACGATGAATGATTTATAGCTAATGCTATGAATGAATGGTACTACAAAGTAGAACGGGAAGAAGAACTCAGATTGATTTGAGAAGGATAGCATACGAATTAAAGAAAATTTGTATTAAGTAAAGAGAAATTTAGAAGTTTTAAAATTTCAATTGAGGACTCATGTGATAGCTTAGTTGTATGAACCTTTGTTGTGGGCAGAGGTTTGTGCTTGGTGTAACAACTGCTTAGCTTATTACAGTGATAATCATTGAATTAGTCGCGCTATCAAGATGTATATGACGAGAAGGTGAATCTTTTCTCATGTATATACTTGATAGGTAGAGAACGATAAGGTAGGTGCGAGTTCTTGAAATTCATACTTATGGTAAGTTTGTGACTCATAATTATATGGTATGTTTTTGAACTTCTCAGCGAATGGACGCCTATGGTCTGACTAGGATATTTCTTAAACTCATATTATTGTGAAAAGTTCCTGAACTCATAATGTGTGGTAAGTTGATGGACTGTACTAAGGTATAGGAATGTTTAGACTGAAAATGAGTTATTTTCAGTAGAATTAGCCTTGAAGGTGCTAGAGAAGATTAAGTATTGTTGCAAGTAAGACAATGAAGGAAGATAGAGAATAGGATATTCCAAGTCATCTACCTATGCTAGATTTTGAAGTTTATTGAAATTGTGGTTATATGTGCGTTTGAAAAAGGAAAGAATTGGTTCAACTTTTGGAACCAATAGATTTTTAAAAGAACTATTCTTGGTATGTCTATGCTAATTGTTTCGGCTAGACAGAAATTGATTTGAAATATCAAAATGAATTTTATATCATCCGTGCATTCGATGCAAGGATGGTAAAAGGATGGAGTTATTAATGCAATTGAACCTGGTGTTGGATGTGATCTTAGGATCAACAACTCGCTATGGTATGATGTCCTCAAAAAGTGACAAAGTCCTCAACGTATTTATGAAAAGTATGGTATCATGAGGTCATAAAATGTTTTGATGTATTGCGAAAAGAATTTAAAGAAACAATGATGTCAATTGATTTAACTAAACGAATGTTTCAGTTGATATCCAATTTATTGGTATGGTCTAAGCTACTTGATTTGGCTAAGAGAAATGGTATGTCATGTTTAAAAGAAAATCAAGCTTTCTTTGAAGAGTTGTGCCAAACTAAATTGTTTTGGTGAAGAATCTAATGATTAAGTCTCGAGGTGAACATACCCCAAATGGGGTTATACAATGGGCTGATCGCCTACGTATGAAAGAGGTAGTTTACCTTCTTGGTGATTGTAAACTGACCATGGAAGAAAGGTTACGGCGTCATGTTATTTAACCTAGTAAGAGTTCATAGTCAATTTGACCCCTCAGCAAAAGTATGAAATGTTTTAAAAGAATTCTTATATTCCTCGTTGTTCATTCTACTTCATAATTCTTGATAAGTTATAAAGGTGAGAGAATGTTTAAAAGATAAGAACTTCTTTGAAGAGAAGTGAGAAGAAGGGTAGGCTAAAATTTCGAAGACAAAATTCTGTGAAGAAGGGGTGAATGTGATGACCCGGGAATGGGTGTGATTTTAAAAAATTCCGAGGACGAAATTTTTATAAGGGTGGAAGGATGTGACAACCTGAAAAATCGGTTTGTCCAGAATTTAAGTTTAAAGAATTAGTTATTAATAAAATGAATTTTTATTAATAATATTATGTGTTATGTGTTTATCAATCGTTCCAGAACCTAGGATAATTATAATACATGAGGATTCTGGCTACGAGCTAGATTGAACGAGTAAGAATTTTCAAGACAAAAATTAAAATTTTTCGGGAACAAAAATATTTTTGGGGAAACAGACGAAATAAGCACTATTCACCTGACGAAACCCTAAGGGTTAGGGTTTGAATAACCTAAGCCTTTCCGAGAGTTCGGTATGTCGAAATGACATTCCGTCGAAAGATTTAACGATAATATTTTGTGAAAAGTTAAGTAAGCCGATAAAAGTTTTTCTTGAAAAACGTGTAGAAATCGGACAAAATAAAAACTACAAAAAGTACTGTTATGTACTTTTCATTCGTTTAACTGCATTAGGGAAAAATGTGAACGAAAACGCTTAACACCAAAAAGTGTTTTTCAATTTTTCGAAAAAATACGTGTTAATTTCAATTTTGGATTTCGAGAATCGTAGTTTTTAAAACTGTCGAACGAAACCCGAAAGGCAGAACCACGAAAATTCCAAGGGAAGCTATATGAATAGTAAGAAGGTGGGAATAGTAAGGAGGTGTGAATAGTAAGGCAGTTTGGCCAAATGACCAAAATGCCCTTAACCTTGAAAATCTATAAATAGGAAGCTTAATTCATTTGTTGGTGATTTTGAAAATCACCAACACTTGAGAGGGAGAGAGAGAGAGTTCGGATGAAGAGGGAGAGAAAGAGGAAAAGCTAGTTCGACTACACGCTTTGTCCAACGGAGGAAGATTAAAGAAGAAAGGTAATCCAAAAACCTAACTTCTAATAAATTTTCTTTAAGTTTTATATGTTTAAAACATATCTTAATGAGAATAAGAAGTAAAAGGTGTTAGTAATGGTTTTATATGGTTGAAATCATGAGAAAATGAAGAAATAAGAATTAGAAGTTTATTTTATAAATTTCTTAAGGAAGTATAAGATTCGTAATGAATTTAAGCGATTCGAATGTATCATATGAATGATTCGATTGAAATAAGTAAGGAATTGTGTTTTCTAACATCGAATTCCAATAAAAAGTAAAATCGTAATCAAAATATCAATTAAAAATGAAAACGAATGAAGAACACGAATAACACGCGAAGAACACGAAAAAACATTGTTGATGGACAAATTTAAAACCATCATAGTGTGTAATTGTTGTTGATGGAAAAGTTTAAAACCATCGCGTATAAGTTAGATGCTTATGTCTTGGTTAGGAACATAGAAGCGTTCATGAAGAACGGATTAAAACTTAGCTATAACGAAGTTATAGCAAAAATTTTGTAAAAAATGAACGAGAATTAAAAGTGTATAAATGAAACCGAAGGTGTAGGGTTTTATAAGAAAGTAAGATAACATAGGAAACGTGAGTCATGGACTTAAGAACAAATGAGTTCCGAGTTCGGATGACCGAATTACGGACGAACGAACGAAGAGCGTTAAAAACGTAAAAATGAATGAAGCATGAAGATAAAGCCAATTGAATGGCACTTTATCAGATTCAGAATGATGTTCTGTCTGAGGGTATTGAAGTAAGTAAGATAAGGAAGAGAATGGCTTTGGAACGACCTCATTTTGAGTTATAACGAAAAAGTTATGGAAACGGGAAGTAAGCGTCTCAGAACAAGTTAACACTTAGAAAAAAATTTCAAAAATTTGGCCTTGGCGCCAGCCATGCCTTATAAAGTGGCATTGCAAAGACTGCACCGGGGAGCCAATCTTCGGAGACTTCATTGCCGAGCAAGCAAGAGATAGAGAAGAGAGTGGCACCGCGCTGCTGGTGTAGGGAAAAAGCCAAAGAAGAGCTTTTAACTGCTCCGCTCTTGGGGGAAACGTAAGGGAAGATAAAGAACATAATGTTCAACTAATATAACACTTAATCAAGTGATTTAAACCTTTAATAAAGGTTGAACAGAATGATTAAATGAGATTAAAAGACAAAGAATCTAAGAAATAGATTACGTAACCGATATCCAAGGACCGTAGTCGCGATAGAACGAACGTGGGGGATTGCTATGATTGTGATTCCTTAGACGTTTAGTGATGAGGGTAATGAATAACATTTTGATGTTATGTTGCGGTAATGAGAGATAAGTGTAAAGCGTATAGACGCTATGAATGCAACGTTGTTGCGATGAACGATCGGTCTTAGCATACAGCGAATGGTATGGCTTCGACATTAGGAATGAGTAATGAACATGGGGTTCATGTAATGGATAACAAAAGTATTAAGTAAGATACGAATGGTATCAAGAAAGCCGTAACGAACGGTAATATGATTAATGGAAGCCGATAGTGATTTAGGCAAAGAATGTTAGAATAAAATGTAAGCGTTAAACACTTTAACCGACGTGAAGGTTGAGTGTACGCAAATACTAAATGGACAGAACCTACACCCCGTGTATGGTTTGACCGTAAGATAATGAACATCAATGATTAAACCATGAATGGTAAAGAACTGAATTAAAGACAATGACGTTAACGTAAAGAAGTCAAGTTAATGTGTATAACTGGGATGATGTTCCGGGTCGATTGAACAGGACGTTGTAAGATAAGAATAAGGTAACGTAAAATGCTCTGTATGTCATGAAGCCATAAATCGGTAATGAAATTTAGTCACGAAAACTTATATTTCAAGAACAGGAACCCTATGAAGTAAAGTTAAGTAAACCAATGCGTAAGTCAAGTATATGACTAATTGGTGTTTATATTTTCTTCTTATGTGTTATATAGGAATTCGAATGAGCATTTCAGTGTAAGTTGTAGCTGTGCGTAAGGCAAGTTTCCTAACTTCATTCATATTTTTAAATGAATGCTAGTTTCTTAAACTTCTCAGATGTTGAACTTGAGAAGTTCTGTTTATGTGCGAGTGTGCGATATTTGTACAAGGTGGTAGAATGTATGAGGCCTGGTGCTATAATGTGAACACTTCGGTGTTTCTATGAGATGAACTGTTTTGTGATTGAATTGATTCAATATGAGTATGTTCTGTTTATACATGAACCTTTATTGTTAGGTCTGTGCTAATGATTCTAGCCAGACAGGAT
Organism: Panax quinquefolius; assembly: GCA_020205615.1. Classification (NCBI taxonomy): domain Eukaryota; kingdom Viridiplantae; phylum Streptophyta; class Magnoliopsida; order Apiales; family Araliaceae; genus Panax; species Panax quinquefolius. Next base: position 119,886,128 of record CM035167.1, on the reverse strand, counting down.
GTGTATGAAAAAGGTAGAAGAATGAAAGTATTTCAAAGTAAATGTGATTAAGGTTTTAAAATGACAGGAATTGGAATTATTCCTATTATTCAAGCTGCTTCATAACCTTTGTTTGGTTATCGAAGTTCTAAAGGAATGTTTAAGCTCTTGAAGTTGTTTGTTCAACTGGTATGACTTGTTGGTCAATTGAATGCTCACACTTGCTTTAAATGAAAAACATTTTCAACGAACGATGATAGAAGAACATAAGGATCCCATAAAGATCAAGCTGATCGGTTTCCAGGAGAAGTGTCATTCAGTATATGGATGAGCGTGAAGATCAAGTGAAGACTTGTCATATAGATTAGTTTAATGAACAGTTACGTATCCTTCATGGCGAATGAAAGTCACTCTTGTAAGAGATAAATAATAATGTAATTATCATTATTTGTAATGAATGAGGTTATAAGGTTTTAGAATCTAAGAATTGAGAATGTATGTTGTTATATTTCAATATATAATGATGTATGTTTGGAAGAGTGATGTACTCGTGACACACGGAATCTGGGTGTGAAGATAGGCCGAATTTCGGGGAGTTACAATATCCCTAAGCTTTGATACCAACAGTGACGCCCCCAAAATAGGTATACACAACCATTCGTAGTCGCCAGATACTTGGTACATAATCCAAATACAATCTTAATTATACAACTGTCGTGTAAACTATGACAAAACATAGCTTAAAGTTTTAACACGAATATTGTCTTCTAGACAATATCCAAACTCAAATTCAATCTCATTACAATTATTATCACACTATTTCATAGAATGGTGAGGACTACTAAAACAACCATCTGGACCGTCAATCCATTCCCCGACTAGTCCCAGCTATATTCTCATTTCCTGAAGAGAACAGTGAAAGGAAAGGGTGAGCTCAACTAGGCCAATAAGAAATACTATGACTAAGATAATGCATAATAAATTATCCTTAGCCTTCAATAGTATAACAACTAATAGAATACAATAGACAACAAGTTTTAAATCAACAACTTCGACGAAAATAACAATCCATTAGAAGAGTCAAGTAGAGCATGATATCTACTATCTTCTATGATTTAAAAGTTTATCATCAGTTTTATCGTTGAGACTCAGTTTAATAAATAATCCACATCACTGAATTATCTATGCACTATGGGCCAAGGATATTTATTAGTATCACGACCACAAATTATCCATGCACTACGGGCCAAGGATATTCGTGTTTTCACCAATGTTCATGAACACGTCAAACAACAATTCATCTTTGCACCCTTGGCCGAAGAGAAAGCATGGCCATGATCATACCAATAACTGTCGTTGAGACTCATCTCAATAAATAATCCACATCACTTGTAACATTACAGGTCATGATTATACCGAATAATTCTTGGTCATAATCATACCAATCAACAGTCCATCTATGCACTACGGGCCAAAGATGACTTTCATCACAATATAAGCATGGGGATGATGATAATGATATAAAAATTCAATCAAACGAGATCAAGGATAAATATTAAAGACTTTAACTTTATCCAAAGTTTAAAAATGTTCAAATGGTCAACATGATACTGCTTTGTGGAGTAAAATTCAAGAATAATACTCACGTATCAAAAATAATTTGGACCAAAAAAAATTCAATTTTTATCATGAATAGTACCCCCGGTGAATAGTACCTGAGTGAATAGTACCTCGTGAATAGTACCTCGTGAATAGTACTCGTATGTATGAATAGTGTCATACGTATAAATAGTATAATTGAATAGCACTCCGGCATGAAAAGCTTAAAAATGAACAAGAATGTTTAGAAAAATATCCTTGTGAAACGCTACTAGATGAAGCGCAAATTTCAAGGATATTATACTAATTTCAAGGAGTATAGAAGCAATACTTAACAAAATGAGTGTATAATTCGGAATCTAAAACGAAATAATATTACTTACATACTACAGAGTATGGAAGAAAATATTATTTCTTACGAATATTGAACAAAAATAATATCCCTTACAACAGTTGAACGAAAATAATATTCATTACGAATATTAAACAAAGATAATATTCCTTACGAATATTAAATGAAGATAATATTTTTTGCGAATATTGAACGAAATAAAATTTCTTACGAATATGAAAAAAATAATATTGTAAGTGAATATGAAATAAATAATACCCCTTACCTCAAAAAAAGTACTTCTGACTGGTAGGGTAGAGATATTCTTGAAGAAAACTTATACTGTTTTCTACGCTCAAAGCTTTCTTAAACTCTAAAGAAATACGCTCAAGATTATAGAAGAAGAATTTTTTGATTTTGGTGTGATTTTCAATTCTAAACTAAGCATCCTATTTATAGGAGAATGGAATGATACTATTTGAATTTAGAAAATCATGTGTGCACAGTAAAGGATTCACGGGCGTTTAACCGGCTGAAATTTTAAAAAAAAATTGATTTTACTATGTTATACTATGCACACACCATGCAGTACTATGCAACATTATGCAATACTATGTAAATAAAATATAATATATTCTATTTTATATTAAAAAATTTATAATATATATATACACACTTCATAACTTTCTACCGATTATTTTGAAAAATAAGTAACTGGGGGTCCAAATAATACGTCAAACGTACAACAAATACTTCATAAAAATCCCCTTAATATTTTTAACAACATTTATTTGTCAATAATATAAATTGCAATATTAACAACCAGATCATTCTCAAGAATGAGGGGGCTTTCCGATAAGAATTTCTCCCTATTGGTGCACAATTAGGTGACCAAACCCCTTTCCTCGACAAAATTTTTTAAACATTGTCAATAATGTAAATAATAATATGAATAACTTGTCATCTCAATTATTGATTTAATAATATAAAATATTGTACGGATGATATTGTGACGATAATAAAACCAATAATGTGAGATACTATGCAGCAATTACATTGGCAATAATTGAATAAAAATGAGTGACTTCTCACATAAGCATCAATAATGAATACCGTGTGCTACTATGCAACGACCCACGCCAGATTATTATACTTTTTATCACCGGGTTAACTCAACAGCTTAACGGTAAAACTTTCGTCGTTATTTTTATAAAAGATATTTCGCTGTTTTCTAACTCCGACAATAATTTCGTTAGGGGTCCACAAATGATTAAGCGCCGTTGTATGAATATTCCCCGATAAAATAAATATTCCCACCAATCGAATATTTTATAACAACTTGCTTACTTTGCAAAATTTGTAAATACTACCCACAACTATATCATTATATCAAATCCATACCTTAATAATAACAAAAAAATTTGAGAAATTAAATCTTTATTTATAAAATTTGGGATCTTACAAAGATGGTTGTTTGAGAGGATTTAACAGTTTAGAGGTGTTTAGGTTTTGGCTTGAGAGAGAGTGTATGAATTAGACAGGCTTGTAGCTTTTTATGAACTCTCAAAAGTATAGCTGCCATTGATTTGAATTTTCCCTCTTGTAATTGTTCCCTCCACGTTTCTTAGTGGGACAATTATAAGACTTTGATAGGTCACAATCTGTAACTTCTTCTAACACGTTAGTTTATCAAATTTGACTCTTCTTCAGTTTAACTATTGACTTCTTCAGTTCGTGGAGTAGCCGTATAACTTAGCTTAGTACTCCATGACTTCTTAGACTGATCTACTGCCTTTGTGCCTTCTTCGATGATCATAGTCTGTGGGTATGCTTCAATAGACAACTTCTTCATTAGACTTCAAGAGAGTGGCAATACTCATTTGCAGTTTGTATTCTTCTGAGGAGTTACTGCTTGCTTCAGCAGATATTCTTGTGATGCCAATCAAACTTCTACATTTTTTCATGGTTAAGGTTGCTCAGGATGGGCCAACCTCTTAGTCCAAGACTAAGGGTAAGGTTTGTCCCTGAGGCGCTTATCAAATGAAGAGCTTTATAAGTATGGTGGCTACAATGACATCGTATTGGTCTTTTCTGCTGGAGAGTTCACTTACCAACTCTGGATACTCTTTGATGTTGTTATTCGTTTAGGATGCAATCGTGGTGTCATCATGCTCTTACACTACGATCACTGAGACTGATCGAAAGTACTCCACTATTTGAGTGGTTGGTTGATATGGTTATAGTAGCACATTTTGGGACGTTGCTACTGACTATGGATCTTTATTTGGTTCATCGACCATGCGAGTTTTGGGACTCTTTAACTAGGATATTTTTGTTTTGGGTTAGCTCTCGCCTCTATGATCTTGGCAGAGTGTGGTCTTGATATTTATGGAGTGGTCAATGTGATATGTACCATTGTTGACCTATCCTTTAAGCTTATCTCGCATCTTCCGCAAGTATTCCACTTCTTCATTTTGCTCCCCAAGCTTCACCATCTTCATCATTTGCATCTAGAACTTCCTTAGGCGATCAACAACATCGTTATACTTTCGATAGAATAACACTTGATTCTCGCATTTCCTCTTGACAAGATTAATTATAGCTTTGATCATCTTCTACGATTCTGGTTTCTTCCATAGTTGGACTAGATGCTTGAGGTTGACTGCTTTATTAAGCCTTTTCATCAGCAATCCTTTGATCGTCTTCCTTCAATACTTCCTCATTTTCCAGAGCATTATCCTTAAAAAGCCTTTTCATCCTCTTCTTTGGCTTGGATATAGCCTTTGTACTTTCTTCAGCTTCAGCATTGACAGTTTGTTCAGGCTAAGAGGCTGTTGCAGCATCTCCTTCAGGCTAAAATCATCATGAATGAATAAACCTAAATCAATCATAGGGAGGTATCCTCAGAATTGATCATTCCACAATTGTTGACAAGACTACGAACGTAGTCTTTCTCATTCAGGCTTCAGTATCTTCTACACTCGTGAATTTATGCTTCAATGGTGCATTCTTCATCATCAATGTTTGATGATCCTTTGATATGAACTTCCTAGATGTTCCCTTTGGAATGATATGCTTTGTATGGATACGACCAGTAGATCTCTTTCGTCTTGACATGAATTCCCTGCTTCCATATGATAATCATCAACCATGTGAATCTTCATTAATTAATGGGGACTCAGCAAGTTTTCAAGAACAGTCTTTGACTTTAGATAATATGATCAAGAGCATTGTCGAAATGTCTTGACCTTACAGCTGGTTGAATCCTTGTGCCTAAAGCTATCTGCTTCAGTATTCCTTGTGTGGTCAGATAGACGAAGTACCTTTACACTGTCAGTTTCTTGGCAGTCATTTGTCTTGGTATAATGATGTTAGGCATTGATGTAAAATTTTTTACATTCATTGCTAACAGCTTGTTGTTCCATTTGACCTTAGATTAATCAGGCATCGTCTTGGAGTTGACAACGTAAGAAAGTCTTTGATAATCTTGAGTCTCAAGATTTAGATCCAATTGATTAGCCAAGTACATATTGAAAGAAATTTTCTTTCTTCTTTGGATGGACATCTCATTGCATGTATAGGCCTTTCATCTTTCAGAACAGTGGATGACATAATTTTTTCTTTTGATGCCTTTTGACTTCCCATCACCGGTGTGCGATTCTCGATTTACTTTGGACACGATTGGTCTTGTTGCTACATTAATTTAGAACGAGGACTAATCAATAGCGACTTCAGTGAATATATGCATTTACCTCGCACTCATAATTTCCAACGTGTGAGCTCATCTGTAATCACAAGCGACTTACTACTAAACTAAGTTTTAGAACATGGTTTGTGCCTAAGATCAGACTCAAAGCGTTAGCTTTAGAATATAGTATGAGAACCTGCTCTGATACCAATTGTTAGTTCCTAGAGGGCACACAATAGATCTAGAAGGGGGGGTTGAATAGATCCTTTTTATTTTCAAAAATCTTTTCCATTTTAGTTTATATTGCTAAGTAATTAGCAGATGACAAACTTAAGGATTATTTCAAACACAGCGGAATAAGTTAAGGTTCCCCTTCATATATATTTTGTTAACCATTTTTCTAGAGTTAGTTTAGATGTAAGTGGTTATTATATTTGTAGCAGTTATAGGTTCATAATGTAAATGACAGTATGTAAAAAGACATAAGGAATTTTAAGTGGTTCAGAGACTTAAGCTCCTAATCCACTCTTCTGCTTCAACAAGCAGGGATTCCACTAAAGATGTCTTTACATCTTTGAATCACAAAGATTCCTTCAAGGCCAGCAGCCTTGGAACTTCAGTTCACTAAGAACTCTTCAAGTCCAGCAGACTTGGAACTTTAGTTCACTAAGAACTCTTCAAGTCTAGCAAACTTGGAACTCAGTTTAGTCCCTAGGACAAGGACCCCTCAGGCCCTGGCTTCTTATTGATGTTGTTGTTGGTGCTGAGCTACTAAGATAACTTGAAGCTTGTTCATCCTTTGGTACTTAGCAGCTTGATGTGATCTTCTTTGGATTCTGCATCGATATTGGATCACCATTGGATAGACTGCTAAGTTGTTAATGAAGCTCGATCTCTTTGAGTACTTAGCAGCTTTTCACTTCTTCTTTGGTGCAGCTGATCTTGTGGTTGGTGCTTATCTTTATCTGATCTCAGCTTGCACACCTTCACCACATGAGGTTTGCTAAGTCTTTGCACTTTTGGTAGACGCCGTCTAGCATTTAGCATCCTATGAACCTTGGTTGACTTGTGTATAGATTTGGTTCTGTATCTGTTCTTCTTCAGCTCTTGGTGGTTCATGGTGATTCGTAGAATGACTCTTTGAATCTTCTTTCTAGTATGCCACTCTTCTTAATGCTATCTTCTTGGCCTTCTCATCTCTTAGCTTAGCTGCCATTCTGATTGGCATTCTGATTGGCATTCTCATTGTTGTTGAGTGAAGCCTTTTTCTGTTAAAACTCTTCTCTTATCTTGCTTCACTTCTACTTTTGTTGTCTCACTGCCACTGAGACGTATTCTTTTTTTGCTCTATAGAACTCGTAGAGTCAATAAATTATAAAAACCAACAACTCTTATACATTCAAGCTCCAGCTGTTAAAATATCCTTCCATTAGCTTCCCGTTGGAATATAGCAGTTGGAAGTTATTTGAATTGATTCGCAGATCTCGAGTTATTTGGTGCAGACTGCTGATGTGACATGACAGCCCCTTTCTGACATTTTTGACACTGTAGTCTACTATTTCACCTACCACATCAGATATGTCACTTTAACGTGTTAGAACCTCTCTTCCTGACTCCTCGATTAGAACCTCAGGAGTTGTTCTTCTACATCAATGCTTTCAATCAACAACGTTAGAATGTCAGTCTTTATATTGAGACGTTGCCAAGGCTTCAATACTAAGATGACTGAACACTACGATTCTGAGAGTGTTCTTTAGATTTGCAATGTAGAACCTCTCTTCCTTCACTCTTGCAATGCTTCAACACTTCTGCTTGCCTTGACTTGTAATAGGCACTGGAAACTTGTTTGAATGCTCTGGCCCTCTTAAATTTCAAGACTCATCTGATTGGTCATGCTCAGCTCTCTTTTTCCTTGTGATCTTCCGTTCACATATCATCAATGGTCTGACCCATGCTTAATCTTCTTTGTCTATCTTTATAGGTTGGCCAGTATCTTTGTATAAACCGCACCAGTTCCTGTTTCTCATCTGGCAAGCACTACGATCATGGTCACACCTAAGATCATCATCTTTTGTTTATTTTGACATCTACTGCATTGCTGACATCCTTTTGTCAGTCACATTATCTGAAGTCTTCTTACTGTTGCTTGTGGAAGACTTCTCCTGAATGGCTTCACTTTTCAATCAGGATGCTGATTGAATTGATGCTTCGATCTTCTGTTTGCTTGCAAACCATTTGGTGAGTGCTCTCTGGCTTCCTTCGTAGATCATCTTTTACAATTCGACCAGAGGCTACATTCTTTGATGCTTTGGAAGTGCTCATATATATGAGAATCATGTTATCAATACGATTCTTCCTTAGCGTTGTGAGCACTGTTATATAGACTTTGTTCAGCCGACACTACGACTTCGAGAGCAAATTATTCAACAGACTACTATTTCTGCCTTAACACTTGATATCCATGTTTGATCTAGCTCGACAACAATTTCTGCCTCTGATGTGATCAGTAGACTCCACGACTTCAAGTGTGGCCTAAGATTCTTGACTTGGCTCTAAGGACGCTTGACAAAGTCGCCTCTACGATTCAGAGCATGACTTCCTCGACAGACTGTGGCTTTGAGAAAGTCCTTATCGACACACCACGATCTTGCCTTGTTTCTTCTGTCAGACTACGAACTTCGAGAGTTACTCTCCTTGTAGACTTTAAAGGCTGGTGCAGTACTCGACGATAAGACAGACCTATCTATTACATCATATAAGATCAACCTAACAAGCTTGATCTTTCTATATTTAGTCCTTATACATCATATTCTTTTAAAGGACTTTACAAAGCTGTTTTGTTCATGTAGAATCAACCTAACATATTTGATCATTTCAGTCTAAATCCTTGGACATATATTCCTATTATCTATTCAAGGACTTTACGGCTTATTTTAATTCATACATATTTGCATATTCACTCATTAAGATCATAATCAAATCTTATATAAATAGGAATACCATTCTCATGCGTATTCCTAACATAATTAACAAGTACAGCTTAACAGTTCCCCTTTTTGACAGTAAACTTATAAATAATTGTAACTAAATAATAACCTCGTCTTGTTCCCCTTTCCTTCTTTGTTTTCTTTTCTTTCCATTGTCTCCCTTATCTTGTACAACTTTTTCCTGCAAACATAAACCAAAAATAATTAACAATTAATAATAACAGTTCAGTCAAAAGAATTTTTAAAAAACTTGCATGTGTGTACCAAAATACTTACATCTGATTGTGTTGTTTGTGTAGATAACTTGCAGGTGATACGATTGTGGCCAGTTGTCTCGCAAGTACTGCATACCATTATTGTGCCTTTCTCAGATAATTTGTATGACTTGGTTTTATTAATTTTGTTTTGACTTGCAGCACTTGACTCCTTGTACAACTCTATCCTTCTCAACTTTTGTGGCCTTTCTCTCGGTGTCTTTAATGGAGGAGGTAATGGTGGAGTGATATTAACTCTTGGCCAAAATCTCTCCCCTCTAATCACACTCAACATTTCTGCATATGCTCTCAGATATATTTGTACCCTAAACCAGTGTGACACATAATCTACAGAATTGTATCTCATGTAGAACATAGCTGCACATGCATGTGCACAAGGAATTCCACTGAGTTCCCAAGCCTTACAAGCACATGTGCAAAGTTTCAAATTAACTGTTTCTCTATCTACGATTTTCTCTTTCAAATTTTTTTTTTTTGCTAAATTGTTTGTGTATATTAAAAAAATTGACATATTACAATCAGGCAATGCACAAAAATAGGCGGGAAATCAAAACATGCCTATGTGACATGGGGCCCAAACTCATTAGTTTTGAAATTCAAACTTTGGAATCTGAAACATCTGAAGCTGCCGAGCCCAGACGTCGAGGTCTATCAAGATGACCCAAGCACTGCTGCAGCCGACGTGAGGAAAACACGGTGAAATCAAACATTGACTAACGCCGATCAAAAACTGGAAAACTCCATATATTCCGATCAACCAGAATCAGAAACTCATCAATAAAACCGAACAAAATTCCGCAGCTTGTCTTCTTCTAATTTCCTAAATTTCTCTTAATTCTTCTCAAATTTTTATTCTACCTCTCTGTTCTTTACATTCTCAGGTGCGTACCTACTTTAACAAATTAACTTGCATTCTCTTATTGAAAATGGTTAATCGATGTTACGCCAAGCCAAGCCAAGCCTTCTTCATCTCCATACAATTTCTGAACTATTTATTCCCTGTCGGCTTTGATTTTTCAGGTGATCAGAATGGATAACAGAAAACGCAAGGATTATTGGTCAGGACCGTCAGGTCCTCGACCTCTTCGTCCTCTTCCTCTTTCCAGTACTCGAAAGGAGACGAATCTTGCAGATACAAGGGTGAGTTGACTTCTAATTATCTCTCCCTAAAAAAGTTGATTTCTAATAAGATAAATATAAATATATAATTATATTAACCTTTTGTTCTGAGATGATAGTTCAATTTTACTTTTTAACTTTTTTTTTCATATATATTAGGTAAAGATAATTATTTAGAAGGATGTTAATGCAGAGTAATAATAATAATACTGTTGGAGTAATAACTGTAATTGAAATTCAAAATTTTGCTAAAAATTCAAAATCTCGCTGAAACAAATGTGTGCAATAGTGTTGTTGAATACATATTTGTTTTGCCTGTATAAATATATTGTTATGACAGTATTAAACTCATATTTTTTTCATAGTTAATTAATATTGTTGTGACATTATTAAACCCATTTTTATGCTAAATAATGTAATTCTTGTTTTGCATTTTAGATTTTGATATTGACATACTTAATTTGCACGCAGCTCTTTCCATGACGTAGGAAGTAAGAAATTATATATTTTAAAATAATTTTATCAACTACAAATTTTATTCTTAAATTTCAATATTAAATAAAATTTACGTGAAAAGAAATACCGTATATGTTTGTGAAACCAAAGTTAAATAACACCCTTTCCAAAAAGAGAAGAGAGGTTACTCAAAACATAACAAAACTCGATGAATTTAATAGCAAGGCTCAAAGCCACAAAAGAATAGTTAACTGATAAATACCACAAGTCAACCATAATAAATCTCAAATGTCTCAAACCACAATCTAAAATAATTATTACAATTCCAAGTAAACTGACACATCAAGTCTAAACAGAATATTTCTAAATCATTGGAATGAATGGAGCTCTCATCACACTTGCCCTTGATCCCCCTGATTACCTGCCGAAAAAAAACACAGCATGAGCCAAATGCCCAGTACGGATATAGAATACAAATAATGAACCAAAATAACTAACTCAATTAAATGAAATGAAACGAAACAAACTGAAACGAAACGAACAAAACTAACACAACGAAATAATAGGCTGAATCAAATGGCTGGGTGTTATTTCATACCGAGCTTAGAACAAAACAGAAATATACCTTGCCACACAGGCAAGTCAAATAATGCCACACAGGCAATTCAAATAATGCCACACATGCATAACATACATCGGACCGGCCGGATCCAGATGCATGTAAATCGGAAGGTGTGTTTGGCACAAACATCACCAATCCGCAGAACAGAACAGAACAGAAAACTTAGGGTCGACCCATACGCCTCCCACAACAAAACACCAAATGGCCAACTCCCACCGGAGCACAAAACGGAGACGCCGTGGACTGATCACACCGCCACGGAAGGTGTCATGCCTCGGTGCCAAGAGGACATGCCTGTGGTACCCCCACAGGTGGTTATAGCTCAGGTATACCCTACGGTATTCTAACAAAAATATCATGTCACAACACATGCGACACAATATCAACACAAATGGGTTCTAACGTGTACATGATAGATCGAACGAATTATCAATACAAGTCTCCAAAATATACTAACATGTACATCACTACAAAAATCGAGATACATATTAAACACGATCAACAAGTTCAAAGAGTACAAACATGAGTTCTAAATATCAATGCCCCAAAACGAAACTATCACATGGATTTGAGAAGGAACAAACATGCGAAACGATAACTAATTTCTAAACGAAAACAAAACGAACAAATCAAAATTAAAAGGATTATCACTGAAGGAGTACGAAATCTGTAACTGGATTAAGCAATGTAATACCCAAAATTTATACTCCAAATTTGACTCGTTTAGACTATCTTCTTGCAATCTAAATAATTAATAAGATTTTATTACAATTCAATCATTAATAACATAATAATATTAAATTTATTATTAAAGCTTTTATAACTACGTCGACGAAATTAATTAATACAAATTAATATACATAACTTCAATTGATTTACTAATTCCATACACAAATTTCATGATCAAATGATAAGTAAAATATATATGCTAAAAGATTATTAAAATATTATATATATATATATATATATATATATATATATATATATATATAATAAGGAATTTACGCCTGCAGCAATCTAACATGCATATCATGATGATTTAATTTTTTTTTTTTTTTTAATATTGAGTTAGTTCGGTCAGTATGCATATATATATATATATATATAGTCTAATGTCCTTCCCACAAGTAATCTGATAACTTTATATACATATATATATATATATATATATATATATATATATATATATATATATATATACAAATCAAACAAACATGTCAAACGTGAATACTGAAGTTTATACTCATAAAGTACTAAAACGGAAAGAAGAAAGAAGAAAAGAAGAAAAAAAATAGCACCTGATCCTCCTTTTGTTTTCAGTTTTCCAAATAATAAATCAATTCTTTTCCTTTAGTTCGTAAGAGATGTAATGCAATGTAATTAGGTTTTATTTTTTTTATCTTGCTAATTCTCCTAGTTATAATATAATATAATATAAATCACATATAACTCAAATTTAATTAGTTTTAAGGCCCAATTTTATTAATTAATATAATATATTTATTAACTCTCCAAATTTTAATAGGATTTTAAAATTACACAATTTTAAATTAGACCCACTTAGTTTAAAGCCCAATTTTTACTAATTTAAATTTATCCTTCACATACTAATATTTATTAGCCCACATAAATTAAATAACTAGTTTGACCCAAAATAAATGACAAAATCCAATTAATAAATTTTAAAACAAAGAAATTTTTATTATTTAATATTAATTTTTATTTTTATTTTTCCCGGGTATTACATCACCTACCCCTTAAAAGGATTCCGTCCCCGGAATCAAAAGAATAGAACGCACCTAATTTTCAAAGAGATGTGGATATTCCGCTCGAATAGACTCTTCCATCTCCCATGTAGCCTCCCGCTCCGAATGATTCCTCCACAAAACCATAACAAACGGAATTGTCTTCCTTCTCATAATTCACTCTTGACGATCCAAAATTGCCTCGGCTTGTTCCTCACAAGTAAGATCCCCCCGAATCTTATCGAACGGATATTGCACCACATGCAACGGATGATAATGATAACTCCTTAACACCGACACATGGAACACATTGTGCACATGAGCTAGCTGTGGTGGCAAAGCTAATCGTTATACAACTTCACCAACCCTCTCCAAAATCTCAAATGGACCGATATAACGCGAACTAAGCTTCCCTTTCAACCCAAATCGCCAAATTCCCTTCCAAGGAGAAACTTTTAGAAACACATGCTCACCAGGTTCAAACTCTAAAGTCCTCCTATGCTTATCAGCATAACTCTTCTGTCGTGATCGAGCCGACTTCAATTTCTCCTTAGCCATCGCTACCTTCTCCGTAGTGATTTGGACTAACTCAGGCCCTTCTATAGCGCCAACCTCATCCCAACAAGTTGGTGCCCGACATTTCCTACCATACAATGCCTCAAACGGAGCCATTCCAATACTTGCATGCCAGCTGTTGTTGTAAGCAAACTCAACTAGGCTCAAGTAATCATCCCAATTACCCGACCACTCAAGTGCACAAGACCTCAACATGTCCTTTAATGTCTGAATAGTCCGTTCGGATTGCCCATCAGTTTGTGGATGAAAAGAAGTACTGAAGTTGAGCCGAGTACCCCAAGCTCATTGAAACCCTTTCCAAAACCTTGAAGTAAACCGTGGGTCCCTATCTGAAACAATAGACATTGGAGTACCATGAAGTCTAACAATCTCCTACTGAAAGATATGTGCCAATCTATCCACCGAGTAACCCTCATGGATAGCCAAAAAGTGTGCCGATTTGGTCAACCGGTCCACCACTACCCATATGGCATCATTCTTCCTGAAAGTCTTCGGCAAACCAGTCACAAAATCCATCGTGATATCCTCTCACTTCCACACTGGAATGTCTAACTATTACAAAGAAACCACTAGCTCGTTGATGTTCTATCTTCACTTATTGACAAGTGAGGCACTTCCCAACATATTCAAATACGCCTCGCTTTCATCCCATTCCACCAAAAATTCTTCTTCAAATCTCTATACATCTTTGTAGAACTCGGATGAATAAAAATGGCGAACTATGAGCCTCAACCAACACAACCTCTCACCGAATGATTGGATCCGACCCGACACACAAACCGCTTACCCAACCAAATCACACCATGGTCATCAATACGAAACTCGGCCGCTTTCCTCCTCTAGATTCTCAAGGCCATACTCCCACAACTCCCCATCTTCTTTTGAGCTTCTTTGACCATGATAAGAGAGGGCTCCACTCTCATATCCGCCAAAAGCCCATCCGAACCTCGTCATACAACTCCAACTCGAGTCAGCTCCATATCCGAAATAAGCTGAGGTTGTGTAATAAGGGCTGCTACACTCCCTGAACTCTTTCGGCTAAGAGCATCTGCAACCACATTTGCCTTCCCTGGGTGATACTGAATTCTAGCATCATAATCTTTTAAAAGCTCCAACCAACGCCTCTGCCTCATATTGAGCTCCTTCTGAGTGAAAATGTATTTAAGACTTTTGTGATCAGTGAAGATATCACAAGTCTCTCCATACAAATAATGCCTCCAAATCTCTAAGGCAAAGATCACTGTTGCCAACTCCAAATCATGTGTGGAGTAGTTCACCTCATAAGGTTTAAGCTGCCTAGAAGCATAAGCAATCACCTTATCGTGTTGCATCAAAACACACCCCAAGCCCTTCTTAGAAGCATCACTATAAATCTGATAGCCTCCTATCCCCGACGGCAATGCAAGTATAGGAGCTGACACAAGTCATTTCTTCAACTCCTCGAAACTCTTCTCCCGCTCCTCATTCCACATAAACTTCACGCCCTTTCTCATCAACTGAGTCAATGGTAAGGCAAGCAGGGAAAACCCTTCCATAAACCGCCTATAATACCCTTCCAAACCCAAGAAACTTCTAATCTCTGTCACCGTAGTAGGTCTCGGCCATTTAGTGATAGCCTCAACCTTCGCAGGATCCACCTTAATGCCTTCAGCAGAAACAACGTGGCCCAAAAATGCAACCTGCTCCAACCAGAACTCGCATTTAGAGAATTTAGCATACAATTTCTCTTTCTGCAAAATCCCTAACATTGTACGAAGATGCTCCTCATGCTCTTCCTTAGACTTGGAGTAAACCAAAATGTCATCAATAAAGACAATGACAAATTGATCCAAGTACTCCCTGAACACCCGATTCATTAAATCCATAAACACCGCCGGAGCATTAGTTAAACTGAATGGCATCACCAAAAACTCGTAATGCCCATATCGAGTGCGAAAAGCTGTCTTAGGGATATCCTCATCCTCACCCTCAATCGATGATAGCCCCGGCCTCAAGTCTATCTTCAAAAATACTTACGCCCCACGAAGTTGGTCAAACAAGTCATCAATCCTCGGCAATGGATACCGATTCTCGATGGTAATCTTGTTTAACTCCCTATAGTGTATATGTGCCTCATGACCCATCCTTCTTCTTCACAAACAAAATCGGAGCACCCCATGGCGAAACACTCGGTACCGAATCAATCACACCACGATCTAACAGCTTCACAGAATCGCTTCTTTCAACTCTTGCAAATCCAACGTTGTCATCCGATATGGCGCCTTAGAGATAGGCTCCGCACCAAGAACAAGCTCAATAACAAACTCTACTTCTCGCTGCGGTGGTAACCCTGACAACTCCTCAGGAAACACATCTGAAAAGTCACAAACAATTGGAACATCTTCAATACGAGACTCACTCTTAGAGGTATCTTTAACAAATGCCAAATACCCTCACAACCCTTTTGCACACCAACTTTTCAAATTTTTCAAAGTGAAATTAACTTCACCACTCTACTCGGTTGTGAACCCTGAAACACGAATTCTGGAGACTTCACATCTCCAAATATAACCTTCTTCGCCTGACAATCAATAGTGGCCTGGTGCTTATCCAACCAGTCCATCCCAAGAATGACATCGAAATCATACATACTCATTGGAAGGAGATTAGCCCTACGAATCTTATCCCCAAAACTGATCGGACACCCTCGATACAAATCAGAAATGACCACAGAAGTCCCCATCGGGGTAGCAATAGACATAATAGAATCTAAATACTGAGATGGCACACCCAGGTGCCGAACAAAAGACTGAGCAACAACGGAATGAGTAGAACCCGTATCAAACAAAATGGACGCCTCACGATTGCCAACTAAAAGTGTAAGACCCCGAAATTTTTTTAAATAAAAAGGAATTTCCTTTATTTATTATTTTGAAATAGTAAGGGTTGATTTGATTAATGTGGATAGTTAGGGGTTAAATACGCAAATATTTCAAAATAAGCAAGTGGTTATAAAATATTCATTTTGTTAGGGAATATTCGTTTGGTCGTGGGAATATTCAATCTTTTCGAATATTAAATGCGACGGTAGCAGACCATGTGTGGGCCCCATAACTAAAAGCGATTGGATGAGAAAAACGACAAATTTGAGTTTTTATAAATATGTCGTAATCGTTCTGAATTAACATTGTTGGAATACCCGGTTGGTAAAGTAAAAGAATACGCTGTTGTTGTTGCGCGATAGACACTTACGGTATTGCAAAGATATTTTTTCAATTATTGATTCTTACGTGAGAAGGCACTACTCGATAATTATTACAGAATTATCGCTCAATATTTTATTTTATTGATTCAATAATTCTTTGTGTTGATATTTTATATTATTGTTGTTCAATAATTATCAACTTTGCGATATTTCCCATTATCGGATCAATAATTCATATTATTTGAATAATATTATTAGATAGCATTATTGGCAATGTCTAGAAAGTTCATCGAGGAGAGGTTGGTCACCTAATCATGCGCTACCAAGATGAGGAGAAATTCTTATTGAAAGCCCCTTTTCACGGAACACCTGGTTTGTCATAAATGTGATTACGTAATATTATTTGTGAATAATTAATTATTGATTCATATGATAAAGAAATATTTATTTTATGTGGATATAAATGATGGATTTATTTATGTGGTTATTAATGAAGGAATTAATGCTTTGAGATGTTTTATTTTGTTTGATTGGAGGTATTAAAAGATCAAATCGGTGTTATTACTGACTTTATTGTGTGAGTTATAATATTTAATCCGATAGTTGGATCGTTGTAATTTTGGATATGTTATACATATATAAGTTGAGTATATGTCCACAAATTTTGAACCGTTAAAAATGAACGTATGATTTGTTATGAATTTTAAGAGGTAACCGATTCTTAAATTAGGTTTTGTGGAAAATTTTAGAATTGAGTGGGCCCCACTCTTGGTTGTTGGGGAAGATGGCTGATTTTTGGTGGGTGGAATAGTAGCGGTAAAGCCATCGGTAGCAGTCAAGTCTGCTTTGGTACGGCTAACATTTTCCTATAAATAGAGGGCTAAGTTAGAATTGAAAATCACACCGTAAACAAAGTTTTCTCTCTTTCTCTCTATATTATTGAGCGTATTTTGTGAGTATTTAGATACTTTGAGAGTTGTTGTTCAAGACAAGTTTCATTCAAAGATCACTTCTTGAGCCTTTCCTTAAGTCTTCGATTCTTTGAGGTAAGGGATATTATTTTTTTCGTAATGATATTATTTCTTCAATATCATTATCTTTGAAATATTGGTTGGAATTTTTTATCAAATTTGGAACTTTTTCATGTCTGGGTTACTATTCATGAGTTACTATTCACGAGTTACTATTCATGAGTTACTTATTCACGAGTTACTATTCACGAGTACTATTCATGAAGCGTGAAGATGTTTTTTTGTGAATTTCTATCTTTTGGTGTCGAGTTACTATTCACGTGATACTGACTATTCACGATATCTGACACTATTCAATAGAAAAATAAAATTTCTTCTTTTCGTCCAAAATATCTATTCGGATACTAGCTTTGATTGTATCCATGTTTTGATCATTCTTGAATTTTACACCACTATGATTATTTTTGAGGTATTGTTGGACATGGATAAAACAAAGTACGAATCATTAATCCTTAATCCTTGTCATTTTGTTTCACCGGATTCGTTCTTTAAAAATATTTTTCATCATCCTCGGTCTTAAATGATGATATTATTGAATATCTTTGGCACAGTAGTGCAAAAGATGAATGATTTCTGAAGAATATCTTTGGCACCAGTAGTGCAAAGATGAGCAGTGTTTAAATGAACATGACCGATGATGAATATCTTTGGCTGTGGTGCAAAGATGAATATTTGATTTGAGATGAATATTGATTGATGTTACGGGATAAATATTGATGATGGATCGTTAAATTCATAGATTATAGTAGATTTCATTCTCTACGTAACTCTTCTATGAATTATTATTTCACGCTGCGAATATTGATCCGAAACTTGTTGTACATTGTATTCTATCGATTTTTCCTGTTGGAGACTAACGATAATTTGTTGTATATTATCTTAGTCATAATATTCTTTACTCGGGCTAGTTGAGCTCACCCTTTTCCTTGTTGTTCCATTTTCCTTCTCGGGAGGCGAGAATGTAGCGAGTACTAGTGGGGTATGGAATGAAGGTTCTAGAGAGAGTTGTTTAGTAGTCCTCACCATTTTTGTAAAATAATGTATCAATAAATGTGATGGGGATTTATTTGAGTATAGATATTGTCTGAAGACAATATTATATTTAAACTTCATAGTATATATTATCGCATTTCACACGACATTTGTATTATTGAAGTGTAGTTTTGCTTCTTGTACCATGTATTTGGCGACTTCGAGAATGGGTGATGTGTATACCTATTTTGGGGCGTCACAAATGGTATCGAGCTTAGGGATATGATCTCTCCAAGGAGATCGGGATTAGAACTAGGAGGGAGAGATGAGTAAATCCTTCGCTAGTGTGTCCTACCTAAGCTTATTTGTTGGTCAGTCATAACATCGGGATATTATGTGATATGTTAATTTATTCAATTAACCCTTGTTTTGAAGTTGTATTCTAGAATGATATCTGAAATACAGGAGATGAGCAATGAAGAAATCATGATGACAGGAAAGATGAAATCTAAAATGAAAGCAAGGTATTCTCAACTCTTTGAAATACCAGGTACGTAAATTTCGAGGACGAAATTTCATAAGGAGGGGAGGTTGTAAGACCCCGAAATTTTTTTAAATAAAAAGGAATTTCCTTTATTTATTATTTTGAAATAGTAAGGGTTGATTTGATTAATGTGGATAGTTAGGGGTTAAATACGCAAATATTTCAAAATAAGCAAGTGGTTATAAAATATTCATTTTTGTCGGGGAATATTCGTTTGGTCGTGGAATATTCAATCTTGTCGGGAATATTAAATGCATTACAGTAGCGACCATGTGTGGGCCCCATAACGAAAGCGAATGGATGAGGAAAACGACAAATTTGAGTTTTTATAAATAATTACAGAATCGCTATCAAGTGCTATTACCTTTGTTGGAATACGGTTGGTAAAGTAAAAAGTAATGGCGTTGTTGACAAAGAAATACACTGCGGTATTGACAAGATTTTTTTCAATTATTGATTCTTACGTGAGAAGGCACTACTCAATAATTGTTACAATAATTACTATTCAATATTTTATTTTATTGATTCAATAATTCTTTGTGTTGATATTTTATATTATCATTGTTCAATAATTATCACCGCATGATTTCCCATTATCGGATCAATAATTCATATTATTTGAATAATATTATTAGATAGCATTATTAGCGAATGTCTAGAAAGTTACATCGAGGAGAGGTTTGGTCACCTAATTTACTGCGCAAATGAAGGAGAAATTCTTATTGAAAGCCCCTCTTCCTGAGGAGCTACCGGTTGTCATAAATGTGATTACGTAATATTATTTGTGAATAATTAATTATTGATTCATATGATAAAGAAATATTTATTTTATGTGGATATAAATGATGGATTTATTTATGTGGTTATTAATGAAGGAATTAATCTTTGAGATGTTTTATTTTGTCGGATTGGAGGTATTAAAAGATCAAATCGGTGTTATTACAACTTTATTGTGTGAGTTATAATATTTAATCCGAATAGTTGGATCGTTGTAATTTTTGGATATGTTATACATATATAAGTTGAGTATATGTCCACAAATTTTGAACCGTTAAAAATGAACGTATGATTTGTTATGAATTTTAAAAGGTAAATGATTCTAAATTAGGTTTTGGTGGAAAATTCTAGAATTGAGTGGGCCCCACTCTTGGTTGTTGGGGAAGATGGCTGATTTTTGGTGGGTGGAATAGTAGCGGTAAAAGCCATCGTAATGCAAGTCAAGTCTGCTTTGCTTGAGGCTAACATTTTCCTATAAATAGAGGGCTAAGTTAGAATTGAAAATCACACCGAAACAAAGTTTTCTCTCTTTCTCTCTCTATATTATTGAGCGTATTTTGTGAGTATTTAGATACTTTGAGAGTTCTTTGTCAATTACAAGTTTCATTCAAAGATCACTTGAGCCTTTCCTTAAAATCTTGATTCTTTGAGGTAAGGGATATTATTTTTTTAAATGATATTATTTCTTCAATATCATTATCTTTGAAATATTGTTGGAATTTTTTATCAAATTTGGAACTTTTTCATGCTCTGGGTTACTATTCATGAGTTACTATTCACGAGTTACTATTCATGAGTTACTATTCACGAGTTACTATTCACGAGTACTATTCATGAAGCGTGAAGATGTTTTTTTGGAATTTCTATCTTTTGGTGTCTGAGTTACTATTCACGTGTACTCGGCACTATTCAATTAAAAAAATAAAATTTCTTCTTTTCGTCCAAAATATCTATTCGGATACTAGCTTTGATTGTATCCATGTTTTGATCATTCTTGAATTTTACACCACTATGATTATTTTTGAGGTATTGTTGGACATGGATAAAACAAAGTACGAATCATTAATCCTTAATCCTTGTCATTTTGTTTCAATCGGATTCGTTCTTTAAAATATTTTCATCATCCTCGGTCTTAAATGATGATATTATTGAATATCTTTGGCACATGTAGAAAGCAAAAAGATGAATGATTTCTGAAGAATATCTTTGGCTGTGGTGCAAAGATGAAACAGTGTTTAAATGAACACGATCGATCATGAATATCTTTGGCCCATGTAGTGCAAAAGATGAATATTTGATTTGAGATGAATATTGATTGATGTTACGAGGATAAATATTGATGATGGATCATTAAATTCATAGATTATAGTAGATTTCATTCTCTACGTAACTCTTACATGAATTATTATTTCATTGCGAATATTGATCTGAAACTTGTTGTCTATTGTATTCTATCAGATTTTTCCCTGTTGGAGACTAACGATAATTTGTTGTATATTATCTTAGTCATAATATTCTTTACTGGGCTAGTTGAGCTCACCCTTTTCCTTGTTGTTCCATTTTCCTTCTCAGGAGGCGAGAATGTAGCGAGTACTAGTCGGGGTATGGAATGAAGGTTCTAGAGAGAGTTGTTTAGTAGTCCTCACCATTTTTGTAAAATAATGTATCAATAAATGTGATGGGGATTTATTTGAGTATAGATATTGTCTAGAAGACAATATTATATTTAAACTCACAGTATATATTGTCGCATTTCACACGACATTTGTATTATTGAAGTGTAGTTTGCTTCTTGTACCATGTATTTGGCGACTCAGAATGGGTGATGTGTATACCTATTTTGGGGGCGTCACAAAAAGAGTACCAGAAAGCAAGATGCAAGCGCTTTTCTTGCTTTGGTTATCGTCAAAGCAAACACTCGACCACCCTGACGCTGACCTCCATTGCCACCATTATCACCACCTCCACCATTTCCGCGTGGACTGGTACAATCCCTAGAAATATGACCCATCTGTCCACACAAGAAGCATGCACCAGTGAGTCTGTGGCACTGCCTCCCCAGATGATTAGCCCCACAAGTAGCACAAGGAGCTATCGGGATGAGATTTGGGTTACCCCCACCAGCTGGTCCCGGATAACAACCCTGATTTTGCCCCTGTTGACGATTATGCCCCTGTTGACGATTCTGTCCATACCAAGGTAGCTGAAGTTGACGATTTTGCCCTTGCTGAGGCATCTGCTGATAACCCCTATTCTGATTCTTGCCACGCCACTGCCCCTGCTGGCCACCACGGTTCCTATTCCACTGAACACCCTGATTCTTCCCGTGCTGACCTGAAGTTTGACCCTGCTGGTCATCTCTGTCCCTCTTTCGACTTCCTTCCGGTTTAGAAGACCAAAAGTCTTGTCGCTCCATCTCAATATTTTTGGCCGCATTTGCCACAGCTGACACATCTATAAATTTGGTGTTAATGAGATGCTGCCGATACCTATAATGGATCCTCCACTTGAATTTCTCTGTCTGTTCTGCTGCAGTCCCTGCTGAAGTTCCCGCAAAGCCTGCCAACCTGGTGAACCTCGTCATGAAATCCGTGATGGACTCATCATCTTTCTACCGAATGGACAAATATTCTCTGGAATAGGCCTCTTTATCAGCAGCTGGAAAGTACTGCTGATAAAAGACCTCACAAAACTCCGGCCAACCAAGTGTCTCAACATAACCATCACCCTTTGTTGTTTTCATCGCTTTCCACCACCTCTGTGCATCCCCCTCAAGCTTGTAAACTGCAAGCAATACTTTTTGATTATCCGAGCACCCCAACACATCAAAGATCTTCTCTGGTGAGCAATCCACCTCTGCATCAATTGGAGTCGAGCCAAAGTGAATGAAAAGTGATTTCGCTTACAAACCTTTCCAACCATACATACATTAGAACCACCTACTGATCATGACCATCTACATTCTCTTCCTCTTCGTTTGCATGCTGACCATTATTTCCTGTGTTCTCCTGCTTTCGAGAATTTATATGGCCATTTCTTTACAGATACTGAAACAACTCAGTGCCTTAACCGAGGCAAAGCCTCGATTCACCACTTTGATTCACCAAGGTAGCCATTGAGCATTAATGCGTGCGTTAGGTTGCTCATTGGACCGACCTTCACCTCTTCCCCTGTTGTTACCTCGCCTTCCAGCAACTCTGGCGGATCTACGAGTCATCTAACAAAGATATCAATGAATAGATAACAAAGCAGATTAGAGACATATTCGAATATAGCTGATATGATAGCTGAACAAAAAATCAAACAGAACAAAAACCTAGCCCAAAAGTCTACCCATAACTCACAGGTCAAACCTAAATAGGTTTTCTACAAGAAAGAACCTAAGCTCTGATACCAACTCTGTAACACCCCTTTCCGAAATAGAAAGAGAGGTTACTCAAAACATAACAAAACTAATGAATTTAATAGCAAGGCTCAAAGCCACAAAAGAATAGTCTTAATAACTGATAAATACCACAAGTCAACCATAATAAATCTCAACTATCTTAAACCATAATCTAAAATAATTATTACAATTCCAAGTAAACTGACACATCAAGTCTAAACAGAATATTTCTAAATCATTGGAATGAATGGAACTCTCATCACACTTGCCCTTAATCCCCCTGATTACCGGCTGGAAGAAAAACACAGCATGAGCCAAATGCCCAGTACGGATATAGAATACAAATAATGAACCGAAATAACTAACTCAATTAAATGAAATGAAACGAAACAAACTGAAACGAAACGAACAAAACTAACACAACGAAATAATAGGCTGAATCAAATGGCTGGGTGTTATTTCATACCGAGCTCAAAACAAAACAGAAATATACCTTGCCACACAAGCAAGTCAAATAATGCCACACAGGCAAATCAAATAATGCCACACAGGCATAACATACATCGGACCGGCCACATCCAGATGCATGTAAATCGGAAGGTGTGTTTGGCACAAACATTACCAATCCGCAGTAATGTAATGAACGTAAAAAACTAGGGTCGACCCATACCCCCCCACAACAAAAACACCAAATAGCCAACTCCCACCGGAAAGCACAAACGCAGACGCCATGGATCGATCACACCGCCACTTAAGGTGTCATGCCTCTCGTGCCGAAGAGGACATGCTGTGGGTACCCCCACGTGGTTATAGCTCGGTATACCCTACGGTATTCTAACAAAAATATCATTTCACAACACATGTGACACAATATCAACACAAATGGATTCTAACGTGTACATGATAGATCGAACGAATTATCAATACAAGTCTTTAATATATACTAACATGTACATCACTACAAAAATCTAGATACATATTAAACACGATCGACAAGTTCAAAGAGTACAAACATGAGTTCTAAATATCAATGCCGCAAAACGAAACTATCACATGGATTTGAGAAGGAACAAACATGCGAAACGATAACTAATTTCTAAACGAAAACAAAACGAACAAATCAAAATTAAAAGGATTATCGCTGAAGGAGTACGGAATCCGTACCTGGATTAAGCAATGTAATACCCAAAATTTATACTCCAAATTTGACTCGTTTAGACTCTCTCCGGGAAATCTAAATAATTAATAAGATTTTATTACAATTCAATCATTAATAACATAATAATATTAAATTTATTATTAAAGCTTTTATAACTACGTCGGCGAAATTAATTAATACAAATTAATATACATAACTTCAATTGATTTACTAATTCCATGCACAAATTTCATGGTCAAATGATAAGTAAAATATATATGCTAAAAGATTATTAAAATATAATATATATATATATATATATATATATAATATAAGGAATTTACACCTGCAGCAATCTAACATGCATATCATAATGACGATTTTTTTTTTAACAGCAGGTTCGGTCAGTATGCATATATATAATATATATAGTCTAATGTCCTTCCCACAAGTAATCTGATAACTTTATATACATATATATATATATATATAACCATACAAATCAAACATGTCAAACGTGAATACTGAAGTTTATACTCATAAAGTACTAAAACGGAAAGAAGAAAGAAGAAAAGAAGAAAAAAAAATAGCACCTGATCCTCCTTTTGTTTTTTGTTTTCCAGCGCCGCTCAATTCTTTTCCTTTAGTTCGTAAGAGATGTCATGCAATGTAATTAGGTTTTATTTTTTTATCTTGCTAATTCTCCTAGTTATAATATAATATAATATAAATCACATATAACTCAAATTTAATTAGTTTTAAGGCCCAATTTTATTAATTAATATAATATATTTATTAACTCTCCAAATTTTAATAGGATTTTAAAATTACACAATTTTAAATTAGACCCACTTAGTTTAAAGCCCAATTTTTACTCATTTAAATTTATCCTTCATATACTAATATTTATTAGCCCACATAAATTAAATAACTAGTTTGACTCAAAATAAATAACAAAATCCAATTAATAAATTTTAAAACAAAGAAATTTTTATTATTTAATATTAATTTTTATTTTTATTTTTCCCTGGTATTACAAAGGCTTTAAGAAAAGATGGAACTTTCATGTTGATATTCTAATTGCACATGAACATCAACATTTATTTAAATTATCGTGTTAGTGGATTACATGGACAATCAAATTAATTACTACTTATTTAAATTTCATGTAGGGCGTGGATTTTATGACAAGGGATGGACAAAACATTATTATTGTGAAACCTACTGATTCTGCAACTCCTACATATCCCAACAGTAAGTATGAAACAACTCAAAGAGAAACCAAAATTATACTTTTATGATTAAAATGCAAAATTAAACTTTATTCAGAGTTTATTGCTTTGTAGAGATATGACATCCGACTTGACAATTTAGCAAATTGTTATCTAGTGCTACAATTAGTAGTTGCACTACTAATTACATATTAAAAAGTACAATTGTGCACTAATAAATGTACATTAAGGAATGAGTTTGCTAATTAGCTTCTTATATAAATGCATTCTTATTGAATCGGATCTCAACATTCTTGACTTAACATCCGAAAATGAAGAAGAAATCCCTGTGGAAGAAGCCGTACATAAATTCTGTTTCAAAACATTTGAAACAGGAAATATGTTCAAGGCAAAATGTATGTGCCCAAATTCCCTCACACATGAAGAATGTATACTCAATTGGTCCGGGGCAAAAGGAAACAACAAATGTGATGTTTGTGAGCAAGAGCTTTAATGCTTTTCAGTAGATTGGTATCTGGCGGTGTCTAATCCGTTACAGAAGCCAAGCAAAAAAGATTGGATTTCACAATTGAAAAGGTATTCTCCATTACTTCTTACTATTTTCTATTTTTTTTTGGTTTTTTGTTTTGGGATCTGATACAATTGTTAGGGTAGAATGGGGCAACTTATGCGTCGCATTCGCACACACAACACAAGACACTACCACACTTAATTTCACGACTCAGAAGGATTAAACTTTTTGGTTGAGATTTACCATACTTAATTATTAACCCATCTACAATTTTAAACTTATTCAATACATGATTGATACGAAATATCTCAATGGTTTGAGATGTACTAATATGGCTAATGTTAGGTAGATCTTCACGCATAAATTAGAATATTTTTTTTATTAAAAAAATAAAAACAAGTTTCAAAGTTGGGTTTATTAGTTTTTAGGGTTTTGATGTTTATGTGATAAAATTGTTAAGGGATAGGTCATAACTCACACGTGAGTGAAGAATTGTTGATGTGGGTTTTTTCAGCTTTAAGATTTTTTATAAAATATTGAATCCTTTTGTGTGGAAAGTTTTTTTTTTAAGATTAACAAAAATAGTTTTATTAAATTTCTATGTAATATAAATGTGGAAAATTCAAAAGATTTGTTGTATAAGATTTGAAAAACCGAAAGTTACACAAAAGCATAAACAGATGAGAACTTAGCAAACACCATCAAACTCTTATTCCAGTTTGCAGATTGCAGATGTTATACCATGTTTGTTAATTAATTTGCGTATCCTTTTATGTTTGGAAGGGTACGTATGGCAGAGTTGGTTTTAATCTTCAAAGAAAAGAAAAATCTCACTCAAACAGCTGCTGATATATTTCAGTTTCTTTTTCAGCTGCTAGTCTTTCATTTGTTGTTGAATTGTTTGTTACAAAAGTTTATTAGATCTTCTCGAAAAGTACTTCTCAGCCTTGCGTGAGACATTCATCTACAAAGTGTTCTTTAATCATCTTTTTCTATAATGGATTAATGGGTATATGATGTGCAATGTGTTGAAAAAAATAGAGTTGATTTCTTTTGTGAGTTATGAGTACTTGGAATTTGGAGAAATTGGGATATGTTGTATTAGTTGGACCTTCTGGATTTGAAATGGCTAGCTAGCCAAACACTTGTCTGATAACAAATTGAAATTGGGATATGTTGTTAATTAGTGATTGAAAACTCCGTATTGTTTTGCCAATTTGGACAGTTAAATTTTTTTTGTTTGATAAAATGAAACTTAATTTCGGTTATTAACCGAATTTTCAAATCGGTTACTCGATATTCGGTAATTCGGTTAGTTATTTAGATAGTGAAATTTAGAAGATTTTGGTATTCGATTATATCCGAATAAGCTATTCGATTCGGATATAACCAAATTGTTCACCCTTATAGAGCTCGACAACACTCTAGGATATTACTATCTCTTGGTGCGTTCTACCTCTCTCTATTCATAAGACTCTTTTGTAGAGTACTCACACCTCTTCTTTTCATAATTTAATTAAGACACTCTCATATAATAAATATACTTATTACAAATAGGATTACTTCCAAAATAATATTTTTATCAAAAGTAAAATTTCTTCTCATAATTTTAGGACCTAGTCAAGGCTAGGTTCGAACCCATCTGTGGCGATAAATACTTTCACTCTGACGGAGACGGCTTGGCTTTGCTCGTGGGTCTCAGATATAACATTTTAGACAAAATTTATTTAAAATTTTTAATTAAATTTTTTTTATTTAATTCTATTATCAAAACTGTGTCGTTTTGAGAATTATAAAAACTTTGTCGTTTTGAGAAGCGGTATCTGCTGAAAGGGTATAAGTCTGAACGGATGGCCCAAAACTATGTCGTTTTTGAAAGGGTATTAATTTCTTGGTTAATTTTGTGAGAGAGTCCGAGCATTACTTTAGTTCGTAGAGTATACTTTTTGTAGTGCTGCTAAAGTATACAGTGTCATTGTATCCTGGGAGACAAGTGCTATCAACTCTAAGCACCATACGGAGGGCATAATTGTCTTAAAGACATAGTACCAAATACTAGTCTTGACAAATCATTTACTACGAGATAAGTTATTATATATATATATATATATATATATATATATATATATATATATACTAGGGCTAAAGCCAGTAAATAGCTTGTTCTCTGTTTCTAGCGACCAGTAAGATCTTCTGATTTGCTTCATTAAAACTATTTTCAAAAATCATTTCATCTTTTATCAGAAGTCACCTAACTTATTGTAGAACACCTTGTTCGCTGTCAACCCTAGGTAAGTCTCTTGTGCGAGCGGTGAAGGGTTTCAGAACAATAGGTATGAGTCTACCCAGGTAAGAGGGTCTGAATGGAAGATATAGAGTGAATAATTTTTGAACCCAGTAATAATGAGTAGGTTATTTAGATCAAACTCCTCAGCTAGTCATAGATCAACCTTGCAACCTTTACCAGACATAGTTAATCAGGAAGAAAACAGTTATGAAAATATCGATCAAGTTTTACATAAGCTGGAATATACCTGCAATTTCTCCCAAAGAAATTTATCACCAACATTTTTAGATAACTTTAAAATGTATTATAATGTTAAAACAGTTTTGAAAAAGGTCTATGCTATTAACAAAGAGTATGAAAATTGTAGCCTTCTTTCCCCGGATGTTATTAAAAA
This sequence comes from Panax quinquefolius, assembly GCA_020205615.1. Taxonomy (NCBI): domain Eukaryota; kingdom Viridiplantae; phylum Streptophyta; class Magnoliopsida; order Apiales; family Araliaceae; genus Panax; species Panax quinquefolius. The sequence continues at coordinate 119,857,296 of CM035167.1, read as the reverse complement.
CATAGAAAAAAGGGTTATAATTTCATCCACATAGTCTAGTTCAAGTAGCGAGTTAAACCATTGAATATTAAAGGAATTAATTCAAGTATCTACCTCGTCTCGGAGATGCTAGATTTTGAATTATTATCCAAGCATAATAGGTGCTATGGAAGCCATCACACAATGGTCCTATTCATTTTAATTGCTTTCTGACTTCACACTTAGTTTAAGTGATCAACACTATTAAAAGCTTTAACATTGAATATTAAAACAATGGGAGAAATTACACAAATGATTGAAGGTTCTCAACCAATTGCTCTAATCTATAGAATTTATTATAAGACCATGAAGACTAATTTGAACGTCCATGCTCTTAATAAAAGCCCCAAAAGATCACCTTCGTATTAATTCAAAGTTCAACCAAAGATGATCTAATATCCGGATCCCTAGAACAATTCTATGGAAAGATATTACATTACCAAGTCAATGGATTTTACCAAGTGAAATACCACAAAGCAATGACTGTAGTAAACAACGTAGTAAACATTGAAAACATAAGGCAATTTTACGATGGAACTGTCAAAGTTAGCTTTGAGCGTTCTAGAAGACCGATTATTATAGAGGACTATTCTAGTTCTTGACTCCTTCTATGAATGCATGCAGAAGAGATTACAAGTCCTTAGTAACCCTTCTATAAGAGACATTAAGTTAAAAGGAATTTTAAATCAAGGTCAAGCAAGTCATCCTTGTTATTCTTGTCACCCCGAGATTACCCAAATTAAGAGAGAGAGCTCTTCTTCTCTCAGCTCTTCCGAGCTTCCAACTCGATTCGATTTTGATGTTCCAATTAATAATCAATTAAGAGTCATTAAGAAAGAATTGGTGTTAGATTGGATTAATCTTGTGAATGATTTTAACTCCAAATCTAATAAAAATAAAAGACATCAATTTAGAAAAATCACCCAACCGAGAAGGAAAGAGATAAGATTGTCGATAAATGGAAGAAATTTATTGGTAGTGAAGAAATTAATATTACCTTCTACGATTGGTATGAAGCGATGATCAATATAAATGCAATGTTATAACTAAAACTCAATGGGTTAAAGAAGACAAGTCTAAGGTCTCGTCTAGTCACCCACCCTTAGAATCATCTTAATTTCAATAAAAATACTTGATAAATACCGATCCATTTAAAATCTCCAATGGAATTAATGATGATAAAAAAATCATAGAAACGATTAAATTTTAGTAACCAATACCTAGCAAATCAGTAGGAAAAGCAGGTTAGACGAGATTGAAGAAAAATTTGAAGAAAATATAATTAAAAAACCAGAGTCAAAAATTGTTCAACCACTATTAAAACTACCAGAAAATATAGAAAAATTAGGTTTACCTAATAAAGACGTTGATCTTACTATAGCCATTGATCAGTTATTTAAAAAATTAAAAACAAAGACTGAACCGGAAACAAGCGGTACTATTGCTATTATCGATCAGATTAACTCTGATAATGAAAGCAGTAGTCAGTCTGATAGTCAATCGACTACCTCATCGATCAAGAAAGATATTTATGAAACGCTTAAATAAGTTAACCGTCCATAATACTTAGTATGACCGAAATTGGTATTCTAGACCAACTCCTCCGGATCTACAATTTGAAGAGAGAAATCTAGATAAACAATTTTACTGCTTAATTCTAATAAAATTTATGAATGGAATATTGACGGATTTAGCGAACAAGAAATCCTCAATAAGTTAAATCATATGTCCATGGTGGCAAATAATTATCTAACTAAATTCAACAATCTAACTCAACGGATATTGTTGAATTATTGGCTGAATAGTTCTGGTATTCTCGAGATCTTGGTGGGAAAAACATCTCACTTTGAAGATTCTAGATTATCTATAATCCATGCTTTGTTCAATTAGATCTTAAAAAGCAACCCGATTTTTAATGAAACTATAGGAATAGGGCCACCGATGGAGTAAATACTTTGATTTATACTATAATAAAACACTTCGTAGGAACCCCGATAAACATCACCGAAAAGAATTCACGATCATTAAGTAATCTCACTTGTCCCTCTCTAAGTGACTTTAGATGGTACAAAGATGTTTTTACTTCTAGAGTTATGATGAGAAATGACGATAATAAACCTTTTGGAAAGAAAAATTTGTTAATGGTTTACCGTCCTTATTTGCTCATAAAGTTCGTGAAGAACTTAGTAAAAATTTAGGATATATTGATTATGATAATCTCACTTATGGTGACATAATCGGTTATATTCAAAAGATAGGATTAAAATGTGCATTGATTTTAAGTTAGCCAAACAAGCTTAGTAAAGACAAGAAGAAAGCTAATTTTGGGCTCGGAACTTTCTGCGAGCAATATGGTTTACCTCCTGTGGCTCCTTCTGAAGCGAAAACACAGCATAAACATATTGACTCTCACGTAAGTCATAGACGTCACAAGAAAAGACGCAATCATCATCATAGAGATAAGAGTCAAGATAATTATTATAATAAGCCCAAACCCATTAATAAAAAAAATGCAGAATAAAAGAACTAAAAATTTGATAAAAGTAAAATTGTATTGCCTGATTGTGGGCAAAAGGTCATTATAAAAGTGAATGCAAAATAAAAATGCGAAGTTGTCTCAATTAAATATTACTAGCGAAGATCTTTGAATATATACTAGAGTTAATGAGAATAGAAAATGAAGTTAGTAATAATGAAGACTCTAACATTTCATATCCCTCCGACGATACTAACGGTGAAAATAATTCAGCAAGAAGACCCAAGCGAAGTCACCATCTCATCTAATAATTGCAATGAAAATTGTTGCACTAAAAAGATTAATGTAATTAACAAGGATGATGAAGAGAGTTCTTTGTTAATTGACTTAATTAGTAAAATCATTGATCCTAAGTTAAAAGCCCAATACACAAAAACAGCTTAAAAGATTTATTAACTAAAGATAATAGAAAAACGATAAGTTTATTAAAGCTAAAGAGAAACCAATTTTTAGTCTTAATAAAACTTTGGAAAGATTTAAATCTCCGATTAAAGAAGTCGGTCTTCCGTAATTAAATCAAGAAGTTAATAAATTAAAGAAAGAAATTGCTAATTTAAAAATAGAAGTCTCTATTCTAAGAAAAGATTTAGATAAAAGGCACGATCTTGGATCAATGATTCCTCATCCAAAGATGAAAATCACGATGAACCGAAATCATCTGGTACTAAAGATATTTCGGACTTATTTATTCAAGGTCTTTCACTTAAAAAGAATTAAAGACATCACCATTCGAAATGGTATGTTTCTATTAACCTAGTTGTGGATAAAAACTTTTCAATACGACTTCTTGCCTTGGTCGATCTGGTGCTTGATTTAAATTGTATCCAAGAAGGTCTAATCCCAACTAAATATTACAAAAAACCAAAGAAAAATTGAATTGACTAATGGTAGTCAAATGAAAATAAAATATAAATTACCTAAAGTACATATTTGTCAAGATAACATGTGTTTCAAAACATCTTTTGTTTTGATTCGCAATCTTACGATAAAATTATTTTGGGTTTACCATTTATATACTTATTATACCCATTTACGACTAATAATAAAAGGATTAACTCAGTAAACATTTAGGAAAGAAAATAACATTTAAGTTTCTTATTAAACCAAAAGAAAGAGATTTAAAATACATTCAAGAAGAATCCATTTCCAAATCATTGAATTTAATAAACTGTAAATCTACACATTTGAATTTCTTGAAAGAGGAAATCAAATATAAAAGAATTGAAGAACAACTTCAAAATAAAGAGATTCGGTTAAAAATTGAAGAATTAAAAACCTACATGAAGAATAATCTTTGTTCTAATTCCCCCAATGCCTTTTGGCATAGAAAGAAACATATGGTTAGGCTTCCTTATGCTAAGGAATTCAAAGAACATTTAATTCCCACTAAAGCTGAACTTATTCGGATGAGTCGTGAACAAATGGAGTTATGTAAAAATGAAATCAATGATCTCCTCAATAAAGGGTTAATTAAACCCGATGAAATCCCATTGGTCTTGCTTTCTTGCCTTTTATGTCAACAATGAAGCGAGAAAAAGAAAGAGGTGTACCTCGTTTAGTTATCAATTACAAACCATTGAACAAGGTCTTAGAATGGATTAGGTACCCCGCTTCCCAACAAAGACGACCTTATCAATAGGTTAAGTAATGCCACCATTTTCGATAAATTCGACCTTAAATCCGGTTTACGGCAAATTGCCATTCATCCCGATGATCAAGATAAAATGAAGATTCACCACTCCGTTTTGGACATTATGAATGGAATGTTCGAGCATTTGGCCTAAAAATGCTCCAAGTGAATTTCAAAATATCCTCGATGACATATTAAACCCTTTCGACCATTTTATCGTTGTTTATATCGACGACATTCTCGTTTACTCCAAGACTATTGAAGAACACGAAAAACATTTAAAATCGTTCTTCACTACTATATTAAAGTAAATGGTCTTGTTCTTTCTCCTTCCAAATGCACTTGTTTGAGTCCCGAATAAGGTTTCTTGGTCTTAATATCTTCATGGACAAGTTCACCTTATTGAGCGAGCTATTCAATTCATTTGACAAGTTCCCGGATAAGATAACCAATAAAATCCAACTGCAGAGATTTCTTGGCTCATTTGAATTATATAGCAAGTTCTACAAGAATCTCGGAAGATTTGCAAACCTCTTTTTCAAATAAGTTTGCAAAATAATCCTCCACCTTGGGTGACATTCATACTTCTGCATCCAACAAGTTAAAAATATGTCAAGACATTGCCTGCCTTGGCATTTCCAATGATTCAAATAATTCAAAATTGTTGAGACCAAGCGCCTCGGATATTGGATTCGGAGGTATTCTTAAACAAAAGTTAACATCCGTTTCCCCTGAACAAATTGTTCGGTTTCATTCCGGCGCATGGAATACTACACAATCAAAATATAGTACTATTAAAAAAGAAATTCTTTCATTAGTATTATGTATTAATAAATTTCAAAATGACTTATTAAATCAAAAATTTCTGGTTCGCATTGACTGTAAGTCAGCCAAATACATTTTAGTAAAGGATGTTGAAAATTTAGCCTCTAAGCATTCTTTCGCTAGATGGCAAGCTTTATTAAGCATTTTTGATTTCGATATTGAATACATTAAAGGCAAAAATAATTCTATTCTGATTTTCTTACCGGAGAATTTATTCATACAGTACTATCTGATCATGTGAGTCTCGGAGGTTCATCCTCCTCTCGAGTCCTCCGGCCCAAGTGGCCCAAGTAATCAACCCAGAGGTACCTTAGTCCCTCTCCCACCCGATTACCCACATCTATCGGTCAAACAAATTTTACATTCTTGGGACAATCCCCAAGCCTTACTGATTCGACCTCTAGTTAATAAACTCGAACCCATTGACCCATTCAAGAACTCCAAAGAAAGACCTCGTCTCTTGACTCCCAATCACTCTCTCTTCCGAGCATGTGCTCAAATGGGAAAGTTATTTGTTTAATATTGAACCTTACATGAAGCCAAAAAATGATCCAGTTAAGCTTGCTGGCCAGTTTTTCCCTCCTGGTTGGCATTTTCCTCCTGCCGCTCCTTATAAGTCTCTTGTTTATTATAAGGACATTCTCCTTGGCCCGAAGTCGAGAAATATCAAACTAATTTATGCAAACAATGATAAATCAAAAGTTCTTTATCATTCTTTGTATATTAAACAATTCCTTGATTTACGATTGGGGTAAAAATCCTCCGATCTAATGGATCTCTCTAGTCATAGTAATCCCTTTTGCTTTTATGATTATATTGACGCCTGGTATAAGGTTCTCCTTCATCAGAACGAGTCCCATAGTCATTCCTGGTTTATTCAGTTCGATCATAAATTCAAAAGTCCAATCCCTTATTGGTTCGTCCTCTGGTGGTATAGGCATGGTTCTACCTATGACCTCCTTCCCGACCCCCTTAAGGTCCAAGTTACCCATTTTGCTAATAATAGTAAACCAGATCCAAAGAATGAGAACATGCCTCTCACTCTCCTCTTCATTAGTAAATACAAAGTTCCCTGGATCCTTAAGTGGCAATACGGTATTTCTCCACCCTCTGTTGCTAGTAATTCAGCAGTTATCTCTGATCCACTCCCTCGACTTTCCCGCTTTTTCTACATCAAGTGGTGGGATAAGTTCGACGTTAACAGAATCATTGGTCAGGTTCAACAAGAATTTCCTGTTGCCCCTATTCCAGTTCCAGTCAATTCCCCAGTCATTCAGGCTAAGGATTCTAAAGCCATTTCTTTAGAACCCTCTTCCTCAAGTCAGAAAAAGATTTCAAAAGAATCTAAGTCAAAAACCAGTCCTACAGGATCTTCCTGTTCCCGTAGCATTTCTGATTTCAAAGATTGCTCCGGTAGTGAGTTAAAACTTATTGCTCAAGCCCTCAATAAAAGAATTGATGAGTTACACGAAGAAGCCTCAAGGCATTCCTCAGCTTCTTCTCAGAATGACTCAGTTAGCCAATTTGCAGAAGATGATGGTCCGTACGATCCCTACGGCACCATCAACCTTCAGATGCTTTCAGACCCATTTGCACGACATCTACGATTCTTTCGCTCGATTAGCTGACTTGCCTCCCAGCCCGTGACGATTCTTTATTGACTAGCGGCCTTTAATCGTGACGAAATTATTCCACTTTCGGTATTAAAGTAGCTCAACAGTAAAAAGAGGCTCTTTTCCACCGAAAGAAGAGTCAAGTCAAAAGTTGTCGGCCAGAAGCATCTGTAATAGTCAAAAGTTAGCACTGTTTATCAACAGTTGCTTGTCTGTACTTTTACTTTTGCTTTTACCTTAGTAATTTGCTTTTACTTTTGCTTTTACTTTAGTAATTCACTTTTACCTAAAAGTGGGGTGCCCCTTGGAGCCCAAACCCAAGAGCACTTTCCTTGTATATAAACATATAAAATATTTAATTTCTAACCTATGTGGGACTTGGTTTTTCCCACGTGTATTTATTATCTTTTATCATGATCTTTGGGAGTTAATATCTCATTCATTACTCAATGGATTTGAGCTTCCAAATACTTAATTTAATCTACTCATGGAGTAGAACACATTAATATATGGAATCATTAAAAATAATTAATGATACTCATATTTATTTAGGCTCAAATTCCAACAGTTTACACGGATGTCCCACTTGCACCCTAAACTAATTTTTTTTTCCAAAAGTACCCTCAACGTTACAAATTTAAGCTCAGTTGTGCCCCTCCCGTTAACAATACTGCCAACTAGACAAACAGATGTTTGTTTATTTTTCAACAAATAACACGTGGACAGAAGTGTGACATGGAAAACAAAAAAAATATTTAGATATAATATTTGTTCTCTCTCTCCCATGAGTCCCATCTTCTTCCTCTATTCTCTCTCCTTTTTCTTTACCAAATTTCTATTCCTAAAGACACAAAAGAGTTAAAAAGGAGTGCATGATTTCTTCATTTCTTGATCTATCGGCGTGGGATGGAGGTGTGGTACGATGGTGATGGTGTTGAGATTTGATCTGTGACGGCGGCTTTGAAGATTTTGATCGGAAACTATGAATTTTCCGATCGAACTCCGACGACTTCGATCTATTTTCCTCAGATGATAAAGGATTTGGATGACGAAGAGTTTTGGCTTCCTCTCCAGTTTCTTTTTGAAGAGGACTTATTCACGAACTTAAATAAAAAGAGTAATAATAATAACACTCGGAGCAGTAATGGAGGTGGCAAATTTTTTGGGGAAAATAATTGCAACTATGAGTTTCCAAATGGATTTGGGTCGTACGTGGTCCTAGTGTTTCATATAGCTCAAAACCAACAGAAAACTTGAAACAGGCCTTAGAGGTGTCCATATAGTTACTCTCATTTTGGAACTCTAAGGTCCTTATTAAATATGTTTGACTCTCTGTGTGAGAAAAATCAGGTGCACCCAACAACACAATTTGATCAATGGTTGGTGCAGTGTCACAAAAAACTGAAGGCAAATACGAAGTTTCTATTCCATAATTATCGGCAGTAAGTTTTACATTAGAAAAATTACTTTTGGTACTAAGGAAATTGAGTGAAGCTGCATCAGTATCTCTAGATCCCACTCCCACATCCCTAACTCGGTGGGTTTGATTCTAATTTGGGCCTTTGTTTGTACAATCATGGAGCATGTAGAAGTGAAGGCTTAGTTCATTGATCCCATTTTTTTTTCTCTTCATCGATCTCCCCCTAATATATATTTTCAATTTACTGGATCTATGAGTCTTGATTGATTGGTAGACTGTTGTGATTGTCTTCACATGTTAAGTTAAGCTGTGATTTTAATTCCTTGTCAGTTATGGTGGGTATGTTTGTCTTTATGGAATTTGTAAGATCTATATTTATTTAATTTTTTGGACAAAAACATGTTCAAATTGATCTGTTTTGGTGTTTCTCTTTGATGGATGGGTTCAAAAACCTATATCTCTTGAATTTTATGGTTTCTCTTTCTTTGCAGGTAATTCAAAATCCCAACTTGCTTTGCAGGTAATTTGCTTCATGGATATTTGTACATATACGCTTAAACCCCATTTCAAGAACCATTTAAAAAGATCCATCTATTCTGAAGAATATACAATCTATAATCTACAGTTTTTTCTAATGAAAAATGTGGAATCTTTCCATATTTTCCTGGATTTTGTTTTGAGTTTGAGGCAAAAATTAAAATCTCTTTGATATGTTGATTGATGGGGCTGTCCTTCACCGCCACCATCTGCGGCGGCTTAGCAAAAAATTAAGAGGCAGCTTGGAATATATTATATGCTGCGATTTGGTTGTGGTGGTGGAGGAGGAGAAGGTGGTGGTGGCTTTGGTTGATGTGGCAGCGGCGGAGCAGTCTCTGATGTAAACCCCAGTCTTCATTCATTTTCTTGCTCTGTTTTTGGAGGAGAAAGAAAAGTAGACAAAAGAGGAAGGTGCCACGTGTCAGCCACATCAGATAGGCTTTACCCTATTTGTCTAGTTGGCAGTATTGTTAACGGGAGGGGCACAACTGAGCTTAAATTTGTAACGTTGAGGGTACTTTTGGAAAAAAAATTAGTTTAGGGTGTAAGTGGTACATCCGTGTAAACATCAGGGGTATTTTTGGACCTTTGCCTTATATATATATATATATATATATATATATATATATAATTTCCTTTAAGCTTCATAACACCTTAGTGGTAAGTGATTGAACTGAAATGGGGTGTAGGAAATATACTTCCATCATTCAACTTCCAAAGCAAAACGGGGCACCCAACAATATTCGATTTTTGTCAAATATATCCATATACTACCTCCATCCTCCTTGATTAACACACTTTAAAAGAATGCAAAATAGTGTAAAAATTTAGGTTGAATCGAAAATAACCTACAGCTGGCAGATCCTCCTTATCAAATAGTTTCAAAAACATAAAGAGTAGAAAGTTATTTATCAAATTTGAGGCAATATACTATTCTCTCTATTCCAAAATTAGAGATTTTAATTTTGTTTTAAAATTACACTTTTGTTTAAGGCAATATACTATTCTGGAGATTTTTGTTTTTAAAATTACACTCTTAGGAGAATAAACTTGAACATATTCCTACTTTAGCCATGACATGGAAACAATTACATGCAACGGAAAAAATTACGAAAATGTAGATGGAACTTTGTTCTATACATACACATATTATATTACATAAACATGTAACATTTCTATTACTAGCAACATATTATATTACAAATGTTCTATACATAAACATATAACATTTCTATTACTAGCAACATATTATATTACAAAAGTTATGAATTAATTATAATGAAATAACCTAAATAAGTACATAATTATATATATACAAAATGCTAATTTTTAAAAAACTATATATATATATATATATATATATATATATATACACACACATTATAATTGGGTGGGCGGGGGTGAGAGGGTATATCTCATACCCAATTCCTAATCCTATTTTAAAAATCGGGTCCTATTAAGATCTAATCGGATTGGACTGCTTGGTTTGGGATTAATTGTCGAAGCCTAGGGGTGCTCATCTAAGAAAAAACCAAACCCAGATCAAAAATACCGAACCCAAGTCTTGATCAAAAATTATTGAAAAAGCAAGAATGTGAATCGAGATCAAATTATTGGTTTGATGCAGTTTGGTACAAAAAATCTAGATTGATTTTTTTTCGGTTCGGTTTTCGATTATACCGCATGGTAATATATATAATTATTAATAATAATTAAATAATTTTATATATATATTAATATTTTTTAAAAAAAACTAAGAAATCATTAACTATTAATAATAATTAATATATAAAATAAAACTACAAAACCTTATTAATATACATAAAAAATTAATAAAACTACTATTATATAGAAATTATTAATATATATAAAAAATTATTTAATATATAAAACTACAAAACATTAACTATTAATTATTATATTATTAAATTTCGGTATTTTTGGTATTTTGGTTTTTACCGAATTCAAAAAAGTCATTACCGCTACCAGTATCGAAAAGTGTTAAAATACCAAAAAACTGGTAAAAAAAAACCGGTACCAACGGTACCGGTAAAAAACCAAAAAAATCAAAAAATTTGAGCATATCTATACATACTTTTATTGCTTATAATGAATTTCATTAAGGCTCTTTCCGAAACTTGGAAAACTCGAGGAAAATGGAAGAGAAATGAGGAAATGAAATCTAAAATTTTATTGGAGCATACTTATTCATTTTTGACATTATATTTTAACATTATTTCGAATATTAAATTTTTTAGAAGTATAGATGGTTAAATTTATGTTCGTTGACATAGATTATTATTTTTATATATTTATTTTTCTTTTTCTTTTAAGAAAATATTACTTGGATGAAATTATAAGTAGTTTTAAAATCCGGACCGAACTGTCGGTAAAATCGGTAAAAAATTGAACCGATCCTGTCAACGGTCTGGTTTGAATTATTGAACTAATTTTGCTTAAAAATCACTAAAAATCGGTGAATTGGCGGTCCAACCGATTTGTTGCTTAAAGCATTAAACATTTTAAAAAAAAACGCCTTCAGACTAGAGTTTAGGGCTTCTGCGTTTTAATTTCTGATTTCTCCTTCTTCTTCGCTGCTTCAGAGCTTTTCCTGTCTCTCACGGCGCCCAAATCCCAGCCTATCGTTACGATCTCTCTGTCTCTCGCTGTCTCTGTGTCGTGACCCTTCCCCATCCGAGCCCAGTCGCGACCCTTACCAATCCGAGCCCTAACCTCTGTTGTGCCGTGTGCGACTGTGCCTCTCGACTCTCGATCCCTGTTTGGTCTCTGCAGCGAGCTCTGTACAAGGTACACACAAATAAGCTGTTTTAAATAATAAGTTGTTTACCAATAAGCTGTTTAAATTTGAAGTTGTTTATCAATAAACTGTTTAAACCAAACTAAATATAAATTTGACATGTTAATTGTAACATGTAAAGATTACATCAGTTATATATCGGATTATCATTCAATATTCAGTCATTGAATTTTGTATCTAATTTCTTTGGTCTCAACCCTCAAGTAGTCTAATTTAATCTTTTTGCATCAGGGCATCCTAGTGCTTTTATAACAATATGCAGCAGAACGACAGAGCAGATTCTGTTACTGTTAGTATTGGTGAAAAGCTTGCTCAGCTTCTCTCATCACCATCGGCATCTTCCATCTTTAAGGTACATAGTCAACTGCGTGAGATAAATGAGGGCTTACAAACCAGATATCATTGCAGTTGGCCCTTACCACCATGGTAAAGACAATCTTAAAATAATGGTAATGGAGGAGCATAAGTTGAGATATTTGCAATTTCGTCTTCAACAAAAAAATGAAAATGTTGAAAAATATGTCACTGCAATGAGATTACTAGAAGCAAAAGCACGGTTATGTTATGCAGAATCCATAAATTTTAACACAAATGAGCTGGTTGAGATGATGGTACTAGACGGTTTTTTCATGGTTGAATTGTTTCGAAAGTTTGATAGGATATATTTAAGAGAGAAAAATGACCCCATTTTTAGAATGGATTGGATTCTTAGCAGTTTACAACGCGATTTGATGCTATTTGAGAACCAACTTCCATTCTTTGTTTTGTGCGAGTTATTTGACTTGATTGAGGTTCCAAACCAACATAAAAGGTTCATTTATCTTGCCTTACGTTTTTTCCGTAATCTTTTACCGGGTACTGGATACAGAAAAAATTGTGATGGGGATCACCGATATAAAATCAACCATCTACTTGGGTTAGTACACTATAATTGGCTTCCATTTGAAGGGAAACATGCCGGTGAAGATTTCACAGCAAAGAAAAAAAAATGGCGGTTCATTCTTTGTGCAACAGAGCTTATAGAATCTGGAATCAAGTTTGAGAAGAGTCAGGAAGGTAGCTTATTTGACATAAATTTTAGACATGGGGTAATGCAAATTCCCCCTTTGACAATTGAAGATAGGACAGAGTCTTTCTTCAGAAATCTGATTGCATATGAACAGTATGGTCATGATAATAGCTTCAATTTCATTAGTGACTATGTGAAATTTATGGATTGTCTCATTAATTCACCTAAAGACGTTGAAATCCTCTGTCGGTGTGGAATTATTGATAATTGGCTTGGCAATGATGAGGTGGTTTCCTCCATTTTCAACAAGATTACGGACTCTGTCACGGGGCCTGATAAGCACTTCCATTATGCTGCAATCTTTGAGAAGGTGAATGGTCATTGTGATAAACAAGCAAATCTATGGATGGCAAAGTTGAGGCGGAATTATTTGAATAGTCCGTGGGCGATTATTTTAGTTTTTGCTGCTTTTGTATTACTTGTACTCACAGTTACACAAACTGTGTTTACTATTATCAGGTGAATCTTATACCAATAATAATGTTGACATTATTATTGATATTTTCACATGAAAATATCAATTTCTGTTGTGGATTTATACAAGAATATTGTGTTTACTATTATCAACATTTTGCACTTTATGTAGCTGCAGATAGAGAAAGTAGTGTACGTAAATGACTCCAGTTTCATGGTGAGTTCTTTGTATTAGTTTAGTATCATTGTCTGTTGCCAAAAGAGGTTTTTATTTTGTTTTCTTTTTTTAATTGTCTGCATTATTTCTTCTTGTATGCGATGATGGAATAAACAACTCTGGAATTGGAGGAAAATAGTTTTCTTATTCAATTCAACAGTAACTAGTGGCTTTTATAAGCCTTACAAAGAAAAAAGATAACAATAGAAAAATGCATAGGTTTTTCTCTAACCAATACTGGAATCACCGACTAGACTAAATCAAACCTAAGCTACTTCCCTTAATAATAGGGAATATTATTATCAACACAGTACCTAACAAACTTGACAGCTAGCAAAACAACAAATTTCCAACAATTCCTCCCTTAAACTACTTGCACTTGTGCTATCACTTTATATCAGGCATAGAACACATTCCCAGCAACTTTCGCAGCTTCACATACACCTCCAATTTCAACGGCTTTGTCATGATGTTTGCAATTTGATTATGAGAATTGCAGTAATCCAACTCCAAAATCCCATCTCTAGCCAGTTCACGAAGGAAGTGAAAGCGAACATCAATATGTTTGCTCCTGCCATGAAGCACTGGATTTCTCGAAAGTTTTATGGTTGAACTATTATCACAGTACACAGTGGTGCTTCCAAGTTGAGTATGATCAAGTCCCTCAAGAATCCTTCGCATCCAGACTCCTTGACACGCACAGTGGGCACAGCTGCAATGAATTCAGCTTCGGTTGTAGACAAAGAAACCACAGGTTGTTTTTTAGAGGACCATGAGACTGCACCTGCGCTTAACATGAAAACATATCCTGACGTGCTTTTCCGATCCAAGTCACTTGCATAATCGCTGTCCGTGTATGCCTCAAGTTTCTTATTTCCATTCCTTTTATACAGAATGCCCAAATCAGTGGTATCATTGAGATACCTAAGCACCCTTTTGACTGCCTGCATATGCAACTCAGTTGGACTACTCTTGAATCTGCTAATTAAGCTCAACACATACATAAGATCAGGTCGAGTTGCTGCCAAGTACATCAAACACCCAACAACCTGCTTATACATTGTAGCATCCACCTTCACTCCATCTTCATCTTTCATTAGGTTACACCCAGGAACAATAGGATTCTTTGAGGAATTACAGTCACTCATGCCAAACCTCTCTAACACTTCGCTTGCATATTTCCTTTGGCAAATATAAATCCCTTTTTCTCTTTGAATTACTTCGACCCCAAGAAAATAATGCATTTTACCAAGGTCTGTCATATCAAACTCCTTTTCCATTGACTTCTTAAACTCTTTCAACATCTTTTCATCACTACCAGTAAAAATTAAATCATCAACGTAAATATTAACAATGAGAATATTACCTCCTCCACTTTGCTTCACAAACAAGGTATGTTCATAAGGGCATCTCTCGAATCCTTCGCTGATGAAATAAACTTCGATGCGACTATACCAAGCTCGAGGGGCTTGCTTGAGGCCGTATAAGGCTTTCTTCAATCTGTACACCTTTGTCCCTTCGCCTTTTATCACATAGCCTTGAGGTTGCTCAACAAAGACTACTTCACTCAGCTCTCCATGCAAGAATGCACTTTTTACATCTAACTGATATACTTTCCATCCTTTTTGAGCAGCAAGAGCAATTACCATGCGGATAGTATCCCATCTAGCCACTGGTGCAAAAACTTCAGTGTAGTCAACCCCCTTCTTCTGAGAATACCCCTTCGTCACAAGTCTAGCTTTATACTTCTCCACTTCTCCTTTTTCGTTCAACTTTGTTTTAAAAATCCATTTAACCCCAATAATTCTTGCTTCATGGGTAAGTCCGCGACTCCCCCATGTGTTATTCTTTTCGATTCTTTGCTATCTCATTATCCATTGCAGATCCTCCATTTGTCATTGTGGATGGCTTCTTCAAATGTGGCTGGATCAGATGGTGAAGTAAACAACACAAAATTTTTAAATTCTTCTTCTTCTGACAATCCTTCTCCGCTCTCATAATCATTCATCCATACTGGTGACCTGCGGATCCTCCCTTCTTCTCGAGCTTCCTCTATGGACTGAGCTGAATCAGAGGTATTTCCTCGGCTTGAAGTTGAGTCATTTCCTTGGCTTGAAGTTGAGTCATTTGCCATCTCCCTTTCTGTATTGTCATTTGAGTCACCTTCTTCTTCACTTTCTCCCCAATCTAACACATCTTCCTTCATCTCTTCTAAGCTTCTGCCCCAATCCCAGCACTCGGCCTCTTTGAAAATCACATCTTTGCTGATCACAATACGCTTGGTTGTTGGATCATAGAGCCGGTATGCTTTGGATTCATCACTTATTCCCATCATCACACACCGAAAGCTTTTATCATCAAGTTTCTTCCTTTTAGCTTCCGATATGTGAACATGAGCAACACAGCCGAAGACTTTGAAGTAATGAACTGATGGTTTGATGGTGCTCCATGCTTCGTCAGGCGTCAATTCCTTCACTGCCAAGGTAGGACTTCGGTTGAGAATGTGAATGGTCCATTTTATCGCTTGTGCCGTAAGTACCTTGGAACATGTTTCTCAAGACATCATACATCGAACCATATTCATAATGGTCCTATTCTTCCTCTCAGCCACCCTGTTTTGTTGAGGGGTGAAGGCTGCAGTCAATTGTCTCCTTATTCCATGCAAACCACAAAATGAATTGAATTCTTGAGAGGTGAACTCTCCTCCTCTATCTGTGTGAAGACACTGAATTGGAGCCCCTATTTCTTTCTCAACCATACTTTTAAACATTTTAAATGCATTAAATGCTTGAGACTTCTCAGATAAGAATGACACCCAAATCTTTCAACTATAATCATCTATAAAAGTAATCAGATACCTTTTTCCACTGCTAGATGAAGGTGTGATCGGTCCACAAATGTCAGAGTGAACCAATTGAAGTTTGTGTGTAGCTCTCCACAAACTTTTCTTTGATATGGATTCCCTATGTTGCTTGCCTATGATACAATCCTTGCACAACTTGCTTGGTGTCTTCATTTCAGGCAACCCTCTAACCATCTTCTTATAATGAAGAGTTCTCAGTCCCTTAAAGTTGAGGTGGCCGTAACGACAATGCTAAAGGTGTGTTTCATCTTCTGAGGTAGTCTTGAATATAGTTGGTAAGGCGTCGCCTAGGCGACGCCAAGGCGTCCAGTCGGCAGGAGGAACCCAAGGCGACCGAGCGACTTAGTCTTTTGTTGAAAGTCGAGCGCCATCGCCATGGATGACTCGGCGTCGACTTTGACGACTTTCCGAAGAATCGAGCAACTTGCCACTCCGGATCGACCAAAATGTCAACTGGTTAAAAAAGAAAACGACGTCATCATAGTAGAACATCATAAATCAAAGAACTAGTAAGATAGTCGAAAATCAAAGTCGATTTATGTGAGTAGAACTTAGAAGAAGAACAAGACTCTGAAGTCGACTGAGATTCCGAGAGAGAGATTGTGAGAGCGAGAGTCTTCCTACGATGCATGACGACGACGCCGTTGTCATGTACTTGCGACTCGATCGACAGGTATTTCATCTTCATCTTCTTCTTTTCTCCTTTACTCCCAGTTTGCTTTACTCCTTGTGCGTCTTTATCTTGCTTTCTTTTGTTTGGGTCACTTACTCCCTACTCTTATCCTTGTCCTTTTCCTTCTTCTCACGACCATTATATATATATATATATATATATATATATATATATATATATATTATCCTTTATGTTAATCGATGGTTATATATATATATAATATATTATATATATATAATTATTATTATAATAAATATAATTATAAATTATAATTATAAATATAAACTATATATAAATATTATTATTAAATTATAAATATAAAATATTATAAATATTATTACTATATATATTATATATATATTATATAATATAATAATATAATAATAATAAATTATATATATAAATATAATAAATTATAATAATATAAATATATATATATATGTGTATATATATTTATATATGTATTTATTTATTTATTTTATATATGTACTCTTTATATTTTATCCATTGATATGTAACATTTATCTACTTGATGTGGTTTATAGTGGTACAATTTATCTGCTTTATTTTTTAATTGTTATTGCCAAGTATTTACATAATTGTGTTTTTAATGTTATTCCATAGTATTATGTTTTGGGTTTTAATGTATATGAAATTTTATTACCAACATATTTGTTAAGTAAAATAAATAATATATAAATTGAACGATGTAAACGACTTATCGCCATACGGACGCCATGGCGGTCGCCTTGTCGCTTAGGTGTCTCGGCGTTCGGCCATCACCGCCATGACTTCACGCCGGTAAGCGTGTGGAACTATGGTCTTGAAACAAGTTGGGACTTTTGGCATCATGGTTGCAAGAAATACGAACATCCTATTAGCTGACATCTTTGATTGTAAGATCAGGCCCTTCCTTGGATGATAGCATCGACGTTCTTCATTTTGAATCAGCACAGTAACTCCTTTCTCTGACAGTTGTCCAATACTAATCAAGTTGTTCTTTAACTCGGGAACATAGTACACATTAGTAATCACTTGTGTAATTCCATTAACATGAAGTCTGATATTACCTCTCCCGACTACCGCCATCTTGAAGTTGTTCCCAAGCTTCACAGATTGCCTGTACTGTTCGTCCATATCTGTGAACCACTGTTTGTTGCCTGTCATATGATTGCTACATCCTGAGTCAAGGAACCAAACCTCCTCCTTTTTGGTGTCATTAAGTTCAACATAAGACATCAAAAGCATCTCCTCTGCCTCGTCTAATTCAGCATAGTGTGCATTTTTCTCCCAATCAGGACACTCATATTGAAAGTGCCCTAATTTATGGCACCTGTAGCACTCAATCAGTGCTTTGTTGAGCTGACCTCGTCCTCGACCTTTTTCTCTGCTTCTAAAACCTCCTCTTCCTTGACCTCTGGCACTATAGCTATTATCACCTCTTCCTCCAGTTTTCTCAATAAATGCTACCTTCAAAGCCTGCTCTTCTCCTCCAGTATGAGCTTGCATTTGTTGCTCATGAACAAGCAAACTGCTCTGAAGTTCATCGATCGTCATTGTGTTGAGGTCATTAGATTCCTCTATGAAAACCACAACATAATTAAATTTCCCCGTCATGGACCTTAGTATTTTCTCCACAATCACCAATTGTTCCATCCGTTCCCTATGTGCTTTCATTTTGTTGGCAATAGCTAAGGTCCGAGAGAAGTAAGTATCTACTGTCTCTCCATCTTTCATCCCAAGCACCTCGAACTCTCGCCTGAGAGCTTGAAGTTGAGCTCTTTTCACCTTTGTAGACCCTTGGTATTTTTGCCTCATGGATTCCCAGATTTCCTTGGTCGTGTCTCGATTGAGAATTGTCTCCATAATGCTCATGTCAATAGCCTGGAAAAGATAGTTTTTCACTTTGAGGTCCTTCAACTTTGCCTCCTCGATAGCCCTGCTCTGCACTTCTGTTGGGTGAACTCCTTCAGCAACAGTTGGAATTCCGTCATTCACCAATCCCCAATACTCTTTTGATCGCAGAAGATTCTCCATCAACATAGACCAATGGTCGTAATGACCATCAAATCTAGGTATAGCGGGTTGAACAAAGTTGTTGTTCTCGGCTGCCATTGTTGGCTCTCTCAAACACGAAGTGTTTCGCTCACACACTTTAACTCTCCCAAGAAAGCTGCAATTTCTTGGCTTCTCAAATCCCTCAAAGCAGGCCCTGTGAGAGGGCTTTGATACCAAAATTGATGGAATAAACAACTCTGGAATTGGAGGAAAATAGTTTTCTTATTCAATTCAACAGTAACTAGTGGCTTTTATAAGCCTTACAAAGAAAAAAGATAACAATAGAAAAATGCATCCCAGGTTTTTCTCTAACCAATACTGGAATCACCGACTAGACTAAATCAAACCTAAGCTACTTCCCTTAATAATAGGGATTATTATTATCAACACAGAACCTAACAAACTTGACAGCTAGCAAAACAACAAATTTCCAACATGCGATTGGTTATGGATACATTTTATGGATTTCTTTTTATTTTGTTTGTTTGTTTGTTTTATGTAGATAGCTTTTGGATGGTCTCAAGTTTAAGCTATTGTGCTGATCATTTGATTATGTAATTTCAAAATGTTTAAGGGACATACTTGATTTACAATTGGACATATACAAGTAAATCTATCAGAATCAAAAGTGAATCATATTACTAGGGTACAGACCCAACAATTCACTCTTTAAAAGTTTCTATGCTTTCATAGAATAACTAGGCGACACCATAAAATCTTTGCACTGAACAAACCAAAAAATAAAATAAAATGAAGTGCCATATTTATATTGGGAGCCTTTTTTTTTGGTAGCAATTACTATAATATGCTAGTGAACATGTAATTTTCTATTGAGCATTCTGCTTTGTATATGTATAGGCATGTAATTTTCTATTGAACATTTTACTTTGTGCTTTCTGCATCTCTAGTTTGGTGATATGGTGAAAGGATTCTCCTATAATTGCATTCTTGCAATTTATGCGATTCTTTATATATCGCGTCTTTGTTTATTATTTCTAGATAATACTCTGTCATGTTATATCATATATGAGATAAAATGATTATAATACTGTCGAGTTGAATGACTGCATCTCTACTTTGGCATTGCGGAGTCTTGTTACGTGCATTAGCGTTGCCGAAGAACCTTTTACATGTGTTTTGTATGAAGATGGTGCCCTGGTCGTTTCTGGGTTGCAGTCTTCACCCTAGGCTAGTAACAATTTTCTTATTTTTTCAGTTATTTTTACAATTCAAGCTTTCAAAATCATGTCCTACATCAAAATGTTTTTCATGGATGCTAGATTCTTCCGTTGTTCTTTTCTACAATTTTTTATGTTAGTTGAACTGCTGTGATTTCAAGTCATCTTAATTTTCTGTCATTTTTTAGCCAATAGTATGACAATTTAAATTCTCATGTTTCTTTTTTGTTCAGTTTAACAATGACAAAAAAATGATTTTGGAGTCTTTTGTTAATTGTTTTTTGCTCTAGTTTCATTTAATAACAAATGAATGATTTTATAGAATTATAGAAATGAATAACAAATTGGGTTGCAGTTATAATTGTCTATGTATTAACAACAGAAGAAGGTTTTATTTGCAGATCACTATAGGTACCATGGAGGGTAGTATTAATGAAAAGAGGGCTGTCATTAATTAGTCTAACGCGCAATGCAGCTTTTAGCATTGGCGCTCAGCCCTTGTTAGGGAAATAGCAGAAGAGGGTGTGGATGAAGAAGAGAGGCTCAACTTGGATGCTCTTCCTTTACAAAATCTTTAATTCTTACAATTTGTTAGATGTTATGTATTGAGGATGGTTTATTGTGATGTAATTTGTTAGATGTTATGTATTTAGGATGGTGTATTGTGATGTGAATGATATTAACACTCTGTTTCAGCAGAGGGATTTATTACTTGTTAGAGCCTAATTGCTTTGATACTGATTAGGGAGACTGTAATTGGATAGAATAGATAATAAGTTGGTTTTCTAGGCTTATTATTGGACTAGGTGTTTCTAAGGCTTAATATAACCTTTTGACAAGTAGTATACTGAATCTCACTAGATGTTAAATATATGACCAGATTGGTCACATATTGACGTTGATGTTGATGTTGATGTTGATGTTGGAGTACATGTGTTTAATCAGATTATGGACTTATATTTTTTGTACTAGTCTAAGACCTTGCTATGATACTCAAGTGTTTTCATCAGCTTTTACTTGTGCCTAATTCTTCTTTTAATAGTATGTAGATATCAAAGATAAAGTGGGTTTACTCTATGGACACTTTATGTGGGAGATTTGATTTACTGTTTTGTTTATTGTCTTTTATTTGTGTTGTTTAGAGTAGAATTGAAGGATGCCCATTTCATTGTGTTTTCCATGCTTTTTATTCCTCTTTTGGTTTTGACTAGATGCTCATTTATTTTTAATTTGGGAATTTGACTTATTAGATAAAAAAAAAAAAATAAAAAATTTAGTGATTGGGTTTCTGATGTTGTAAATTATGATTTTTCAAGCATCCACTCTTTCTTTAGGTCTAATTGTTTGCTGATTGTTGTGGATCCACATATAACTTTTTTTTAGGTTTGGATGAAAACTCTTTGGTTTTTTTTTCCTTAACATGTGATCTATCCATCATCAATAATTGTAATATTCTTCCTCAGTTTTTCACTCCTCCTGTAAATTATTTGGCTCATTCCTGGCATTTTACTTGTACTAACCTTTGTCCACTTTTGATGTCTTCTTTGCAGGCTTTAGCCAATCTTTCTGTTACAGGTTAGATTTTGTTTCACAAACTCAGTATGGAAAAAGCTTTTAATTCGTCTTGTCATGCATTTATTTTCATTGATTATGCAGTAAACTAAGATAGATTATGTATTTATTTTCATTGAATTAGATTGTCTTTTGTACGCATATGGTAGTTCTTTTTCTATGTGAATGTTCACATTCATTTTGTGCTTCATAACAATATATCATTTTTGTATATTTTTTATCGAATAGATCAAGAAGAAATAATGGTAAACATTTTAAATATCTTATTAACAAATTTCAAACTTCAAACCAATATATACTGATAAGTAGCTAAGCTTTTCAATTGGTTTTGCATAGTATATGATTCATCTATAGGCAGAAGAATGTTTTATTTGCAGATCACTATAGCTTCCATGGAGGGTAGTATTAATGAAAAGCTGCTGGGAGAAGTTCAAACAGCAGTAGTGTGTTGCTGAGGAAGAGAGGCTCAACTTGGATGCTGCTCTTCCTTTACAAAATCTTTAGTTCTTACTTAATGTTATTTGTTAGATGTTGTGTATTGAGGATGGTATATTTGTTAGATGTTCAACGACTTCTTTGTTGCCACGAACAACTTCTTGGCCTGATTATGGATTTTTTTTTTGATTAAATTTATCTTGCATATTTTTATTCATGGTTCAATTGTTATAATTAATAGAAGGGTAAATTTATAAAAGTGATTTTTTTTTTCATTGAAATTTAAAAACGCAAGAAAAGAAATATTTTAAATTTTCTATTATTTTCTATTAAAAATTCAGAAATATTTAAAATTTTTTATTTTCTATTATTTTTTTGTTCTAATTTAAGTTTTTTATTCTTTTTTTTTTCTGTCCAAAATTTTAAAACGTTGTGTAAATGATATATATTATTTTTTTATGTTAAATTTTATATTGTATTATGTTTGTTCAATAAATGTGTATCATTAATTAAATTTTTTTAAAATCTAGAAAGCCTATAGCGATGGTCAGGATCGGACCAATAGCACCCAAAAAATAGCGCCAATTTATTGATAGTCAGGATCGTAGCAATAGCACCCAGAAATTCGCGTCAAAATCTCATATAGCGACGGTTGAGACCGTCACAATTGACATGTATTGGCCGTTGATAAGAATCTTCAAGCACGTTTTTGGTTTGTTTTTTAGCTACGACCCAATCATCGGTATAGGTATATAGGACCGTCGCAATAGCCTTTAGCGATGGCTTCTAAGGCGACGGTCTTTTAGCCTATATATACGGTCAACGACCGTCACTTTAGGTCGATTTTCTAGTAGTGTAATACCAAGATTTTAAATCCTGATTACATGTCTTGATATTGAAGCGTTACACGATGTCAGATTTTAAATCATAGGTCGGCTGCTCAGCAGACGACTGGGGAGTTCGAGGGGACATATGGAGCTATAACTTATTTGGTATGTTAGAAAATAATTAATTCATTGTTACATTGTTATTTTTTAAATAATGCTTATTATTATTTATTATAAATTGCATAGACTAAAACAATATAATAAAACACTGTAAATACGTTGATACATATAACATTTTACCAATGACATGACATAGTCTACGTATATTATCTTACACATTGAGAATCTTGCACGATACTATACATTGGTAGAGAGATACAGATGCGTAAACGTAGATGATAACACAATTCATCATATTACGAAAACTATGACGATCGGTACTAGGACCCTTACTTATGTAGGTCAATCACACTTGTTAGACCATCAGCCAACCGATCCCGTCGCACAATCTAAGGAACCCCGCCCACGTGGACGTGGCAAACAATGTACGGATACATACTTAACACCAGTTTACACTAAACACATACGAGGCTATATTAGAGGTCGTGAGTACATCTTGTCAACATCTCAGCCACGCGACATCCCGTCTTCATCTCGGACGTTGTAAGATGATGTAAAGACAGATGATATGAACTATGATCCATCTCAATTTTGTATTCTGCATCATTTGTTATATACACAGTTAATCCCTAGTCCACTTCCATCACGTGGCAGAGTTCCATCTTCATATCAAGTTTTTCCCTCAATGTCGCAATTTTCATCTTTCGAGTCATCGACACCTCTACAGGACGAGTTGACATTGCTCACACCTCTACTTGCACACATTCGGAACCAAGTAGAGGACCTCCGAGAGAGGCTAGAGGCTAGAGATAGAGGGAGGTCATGTAGCACACATGATCGGGTGCATAGATAGATAAGTTTATATTTTCTTGTGTCTTTTTATTGGGTTGTATTTAGTATTGAAATTGTAAGTGTTAAGTGTTTTATTTCTTAAACAGATTATTCTTCATTTGGTTTATAAATGAGTAGCACATTATCTGAGCCTCTCCATAGTAGTGTTAAGTCATAATGTAATGTTAAAATGTTTATTTTTTTTATATTTTATAATAATATTAGACTAGACATTGAACTATTCATTTTACTCGATTAAAACATTTATAGTAACATAAAAAACATTGAAAAGATGAAAGACAAAAATTCAAAATAATGTTAAAATATAATGTAAACAATGAATAAGTATGATCCAATAAAATTTTAGATTTCATTTTCTTTTCTTTCCTTCCATTTTCCTCGAGTTTTTCAAGTTCTCAAGGAGCTTTAAATGAAATAAATTATAAGCAATCGAAAGTATATATAGATAAAGATAGACTCGACATTTTTCAATTTTTCCCGAATCCGACGGACCCGGCTTCAATTCCAATCCTAATGAGACTTGATTTTTAAAACCCTATAGGTTAGGGTGCAGTATGAGATATACCTCCCACTCCAGACCCCAACCCAATTACATGTATAAATATAACTTTTAAAATTAGCATTACAGTATATAATAATTATATATGTACTTATTTAGATTATTTCTTTCTAAATTCATAACATTTGTAACATAATATGTTGCTAGTAATAGGAATGTTACATGTTTGATTTTGAATTAAACATAGTTGTACAAAGTAATATAAAAAAATTAGAAAAATTTTGTTCAAAAGAAAAGAAGAAGAGTAAACGGAGGGGGGCGAGGCGGGTATGGTGGTTGTTTTCGGAAGCGAGTCAGGTTCTGTGAATAGTTCCATATTGACAGGGCAGGAATAGAGAGAGGGGTCCTCGACCATATCTGCCACGTTGTCGGGCCTAGATAAAAATGCATGGATAATATGTACTTGGGGTTTTTCTTCTTTGTCAAGATAAGAGGCTCTTAACCCCTGCATGCAAAATTTCGGGAGTGGTTAGTATGAAATTAACTTTGATCAATTGATCAATATAGTGTCAACACGCGGGCCGGTCGGGAGGTGATCTCTATGCGTGTCAGCACTGTATTGGTCAATTGACCAACGACTTACCATGAAGTTAACTTCATGGTGACTGAATTACAAAATTTCCATTATATTAATTATAAATGAAATTGATTTTTTTTTTTTTGTAATAATTTGATTCATTTGAAGAAGTTGCGCATGGTAAAAACTAACCTCACAAAAAGCAGCACCAATTTTTCTTTGCAACACGTGACGGACAATATTGAACTCCCGAAGTAGGCATTGTTCAAGTGAATCAAGTGTCTGGGTTTGACCTTCTAATCTACCCAAAATAACGAACTTCAAAAATGTCAATCCCTAGAATTAAGACTAGTGAGAGAAGCTCTCTTCATATAGTTTTTTGTTTGTATTTTTAGTTCTAAGTTTATTTATAAGAATTTATACGATGATTTTATACAAATTTAATAAGTCAAATACTGATTGAACTATATTTTTCAAGTATTTCTAATACTATTAAAAATATATTTTTCAAGTATTTCCAAATATACTTGCCAACTTGTCGAGGATACACTTGCATTTCTGAGGACCCTCATCAATGGCATAAAAATCTGGGGCTGATCGAATGGTATACAATACCTCTTATCATATTTCTTTGGGCAAGACTCCTTTTGAAGTTGTCTATGGTAGACCTCCACCATCACTAGTTAGAAAGAGCTGTGCAGGTAGCTTACAAACTTCATATCCCAGAATAATCAAAAATAAATCCAGTATTCCACATTTCCTTGTTAAAAAAGCTCACTGGCCCTCCACCAAATCCTATTCCTTTACCCCAAGAAAGTTATAACCATCAACCTATCCTCAAATAAGCTATCATTGATCACAAGCTTAAAAAGGTGCAATCACAATGGGTACCACAGTTGTTAGTTAAATGGGAAAACTTTCCTATCCTGCTATAATTATTCTTCCTCTTCTCCTATATATTCTCCTATTCTGCTATAATTATAGTTAAATTTAATCGTTTGTTTCAGCCTTTCTTATGAAATAGAGGAAGTATTAGTACAAAAATTATTGAGAAAATACAAAAATATACAAGGCCGAACACTTGTTAAGTGTTCGTCTGTCGGCATTGAGAATCAAACAAAGTTGAGAATCTTGTTCGTTTACAAACAACTTATTTTAAGCGCATCTTATTTAACTCACAAACGCTGCGTTTGGGGTCCGATACAATGCTCCAAAAGTGGTTTGAATAGGTTTGGACCTCCAAATGCTACTCGTTAAAAAGCGCTTCTAAAGTCTAAACACTGGTAATCAAACAAGCCAAATGTATTGTTCTGGCTGTCTATTCTAGTTTGAGAGCATTTGTATAATTTGAAGAATACAGGATTTATCAGTATAGAATACATTAAAAAGACATTTAAAATTTTAAATACATAACGTTATTAATTAGAAAAAACACTTTGTAGATGGATGCCTCACGCAAGGCTGAGAACTGAGAAGTACTTTTCAAGAAGATCTAATAAACTTTAGTATCAAACAATTCAACAACAAATGAAAGACTAGTAGCTGAAAAAGAAACTGAAATATATCATCAGCTGTTTGAGTGAGATTTTTCTTTTCTTTGATGATTAAAACCAACTCAGCCATACCCTGCTAAACATAAAAGGATAAGCAAATTAAACAATTTTATCACATAAGAAAGACACAACATTAAACAATAAAACCCACTTGAAACTTGTTTTTCTTTTTCTAATAAGAAAAATTATTCTAATTTATGCGTTACGATCTACCCAACATTAGTCACGCTAGTACATCTCAAACCATTGAGATATTTCATATAAATCTCGTATTGAATAAATTTAAGAATGTAGATGAGTTAATAAGTATGGTGAAATCTCAACCAAAAGGTTAATCCTTTTGAGTCGTCAAATTGAAGTTCTGAACCGTGTGTTTAGTGTCTTGTGTGTGCGAATAATAATAATGCGTACCTTTTCAATCGTGAAATCCAACCTCTTTGTTTGGCTTCAGAATCGATTAGGCACCACCGGGATGCCAATTTACTAAAAAGCTCTGAACCTCTTGCTCACAAACATCACACTCGTTGTTTCCTTTACTTGGACCCAATTGAGTATACATTCTTCATGTGTGAGGTATTTGGGCACATACATTTTACCTTGAACATATTTCCCGTTTCAAATGTTTTGAAACAGAATTTACATATAGCTTCTTCTACATGGATTTCTTCTTCATTTTCGGATGTTAGAATGTTGAGATCTGATTCAATAAGAACAGACACATATAAGAAGCTAATTAGCAAATTCATTCCTTAATGTACATTTATTAGTATTTTAATATGTAATTAGTACTGCAACTACTAATTGTAGCATTAGATAACAATTTGCTAAATTGTCAAGTCGGATGTCATATCTCTACAAAGCAATAAACTCTGGATAAAGTTTTGCATTTTAATCATAAAAGTAGAATTTCGATTTCTCTTTGAGTTGTTTACTACGTACTGTTGGGATATATAGGAGTTGCAGAATCACTAGGTTTCACAATAATAATGTTTTGTCCAGGCAGCCTTGGCATAAAATCCCATGTATGTTCGGGTAGCCTTGATATAGAATCCCGTGCACTTGAAGGCAGATACGAGCCCTACATGAAATTTAAACAAGCAGTAATTAATTTGATTGTCCATGTAATCCACTAACACGATAATTTAAATAAATGTTGATGCAGGGCCGTTCCTGAGTACGGATGGGAGGGTCAATCGTTCTAGTCCCTCGATTAGAGGGGCCCCAAATTATATATATATATATATATATATATATATATATATATATATATTTTTTTGAACATCTGATTGGCTCTAGGAATACTAAAAGAAATATCTTTCGATGAATGTATCCTCATATGAACATGCGTTCATATGCAATTAGAATCTCGACTTGAAAGTTTCATCTTTTCTTAAAGCCTTGGTTTCACAAACATATATTTCTTTTCTCATAAATTTTATTTAATATTAAAATTTAAGAATAAACTTTGTAGTTGATAAAATTATTTTAAAATATATAATTCCTTACTTCCTACGTCATGGAAAGAGCTGTGTGCAAATTAAGTATGTCGATATCAGAATCTAAAATGCTAAAAAAAATTACATTATTTAGCATAAAAAATGGGTTTAATAATGTCACAACAAAACTAATTAACGATAAAAAAAATGAGTTTAATAATATTATAATAATACATGATTTATACTGGCAAAATAAATATGCATTCAACAACGTTATTGCGCACATTTGTTTCAGCAAAATTTTGAACTTTTAGTGTGACAGTTTAAATTTTCAAGGGAAATAATTACTCCGAAAGTATTATTATTATTATTATTATTATTATTATTATTATTATTATTATTATTATCCTTCTAAATAATTATCTTTACCTAATATAATACATATGTAAAAACAAAGTTAAAAAGTAAAATTGGACTATCTGTCTATCTTCTCAAAACAAAAGGTTTATATAATATATATTTATATTTATCTTATTAGAAATCAACTTTTTTAGGGGGAGATAATTAGAAGTCAACTCACATATAGCCTTGTATCTGCAGGATTCATCTCCTTCGGAACCCAGGAAGAAGAACCTGACGGACCCTTGCGTTTTCTTTTATACATTCTGATCACCTGAATAATCAAGCAAACAAAGGAATAAATAGTTCAGAAATTGTATGGAGATGAAGAAGGCTTGGCTTGGCTTGACGTAACATCAATTTGCCTTTTTCAATCGTGAAATCAAGCCCGTTAATTTTCTGCTCTTCTGTATGTTGTAAAATCTTTTTCCGAAAATAAATTTTAAAAAAATAAAAAATAAAACCAGTATCATCTTTACGATTGTATACGAAATAACAAATATATATATACCATAGTATTATCTAAAGTACCAATTTGTTACCTAGTGATTGGTTGGATTAGAACGTTTTGAATCTAAATACAGTCTCTGTTTTTCTTAGAATACGTATTTTTATTTTTCTTCTAATAGAAAAAGTCTACACATACACATACGATTCATCAATGATATATATAATAACATTGATCCTTACCCCTTAAGATGGTGGTCCATATTAGACTAGGAAAGGGATTTTAAGGGGTTCCTCTTCTAACTCGAATAGTTATCTAGATATTATTATCTAATAATAATATTCAAAATAAATATTAATTACAATTAATTCCACTAACTAATTGTAATTGCACTTCACTCCAAGAATTAATTAAATAAACCTTTTACTAATAAATTGTAAATATTTCTTCTATAAATGTACTTAAATATTTCGTAATAAATTAATAAAATTTCGATACATTTAAACTAATTTCATATGCCCATAATTTATCTCTATTTGATAAGAAATTGATTTAACAATTCAATCAATCCTTTTAATAAAAATATTAAAAGACTCAAATTAAAATTATATGATCAATGATAAATTATCTTATGAAAAATCTTATAAATGTTTTGACAATAATAATATTTATAATATTAATTAAATAAATTAATCGACATTCCGAGGTATTAATTAACACGATGTAATCTCATTCATTGGAACATCAAATTAATATATATAACTATATTAAGTCCACTATAATTTCAAAATTAAGAAATTTTACTAATTAGTATTTATGTGAAAATATTTTATAAATAAAATATTAACACGATTTGTTTAATGCACACTGTTAATGCGTTGGTGCTTTAATCAGAAGTCCAACTTCCATGATCAAGATAAATCATCTATGTTAAAATATTATAAACTACAAGATAATATCTTCAAATTATCCTATGTTATAAACCATTATTTCTTTATTTATATATTATATATGATTTATATATTCCGTGTATAAAATTTATTTATACACAAACCATAATATATATAATATGTTGATATATATAAACAAACTAAATGATCATTTAATGAATGATGTAATTTTATTAATAAATCAATGTTCAACAGAAATAAATAAATAGGTAAATAGGTTTTTTTATAGCAAAAAATCTAACAAAACGAAATATTGTTATCGTTGATGCTACTTATTTTATAGTTAAACTGACTTTTGACATGTAGTCAAGATCTATCTCCCTATGTGCAGGTGGAGAGAATTTTCGTTCATATATGGGGAAATAACTTAAAAATTTATTGAGATATGACTATTAGTTCACAGTTAACAGTTCACACAGAAATTTTTTTCGTATGGGCTTCATATACATAGAGGATGGATCTAAAGTATATTCTTTAAATAGTATAATTTTTTTAAATAATATACCTTTATTAAAATTACGTTGTTTTGTAAATTCTTTTAAAAAACAAGTGAGTTGCGGGTGACATTTTTATAAATAAAAAGAAAGAAAGTGAGACCACTCTCTTTTAATATTATTTTATTTTTTAAAAGAATTTTCAAAATGATATAATTTTAATAAAGATATGTTATTTAAGATAGATATGTTATTTAAAAAGTATACTTTAGATCCATCCTATATATATAACGAAGTAGTTCGTTAACAACCCGACTATGGCTATGGTTCGAGTCGTTGCCATATAACAGAAAGATGTCATCATAGCATACAACAACGACTTTTTGTTCTGTGGCGACGGTTCGAATCGTTACCATAGTTGATTCATTAACGAACCGATTTGTTTTTGAGATTTTTTGTGTGTATATATATATATATATATATATATATATATATATATATATATATGACGACGGAGTTTTTGGGCTATAGCGACGGTTCACCCGTCATCATAGACCAGAATAGCTATGGCGATGGTTTCACGGGTGAAACTCATTATAAATTTCAAAAACGTCATCATATATGCCAAGTATAATATCTGTAGTGTGTACATACATTTTTTCCATATATATGGGTTCCCATATGTGTCAATTGATTGTCACGGGTACTATTCTAACAACTATAATCTGCATCGTTAATATCGAGAATGGATGGTTGTGATTGAATACAAATTGTCCCATGTCGCTACAGGCTATAGAGGCACCAACATCACTTGTAGAGACATGACTAATTACGTCTTTGCCCCTGCTTTATTTGCTTTATTAACTTTATTGCTGCTAGTTTCACGCGGTACATTGCATGCCGCTACATACTCTGACGGCAATGTAGCAGTTTTACTCATATGCCCCTCCTTTATGCCTGCAAATTTACTATAATGCCCCTCATTAATAACTTAATTCCTGTGATACGATCCTTATCAGGGCCACATCAAACGATAATAATTCAATTCATGTTCTAGGAGTTCATCAAGTGATTAAATAATTGGATTGAAGTTTATTCAAAGATGCTTAGAATGAAGCTCAATTCAAGGCCAATTCTACTTGGCTCATGTGACAATTTACTTCCTAGACAAATTAAGTTCATGGATTACATTTAAGTCATGTTTGTTTGCAAGAATTATAATCATAAGATTATAATCCCAAGAATATTAATAATTACATCCCAAAAATAATAATCATGTCCCACAAATAATTACTACAAACAAACATAACCTTAATTCCTAGATGATATTGGCAAGCTTCTATATTCAGCAATTCGATTACACGGTTTGGATAATTCCAATTCAACATCCAAGCTCATGTGGGGCCACGGATTACATGAATTTCTATTACAGGGATTTTTCTAATCAGCTCATTTAACTTAATATTCCTAACATGCATATGAAGGCTTTATCATCTCATTGGAAGCAATGCACGGATTCTAAAAATTACAATAGCTTATCATGGATTCCTAGCAATTGATTTCCTAAGTTATTATAATTCCTTGCACGCGGGTTTCTAGATTGATTTTCTAACAAGTCAGCAAACATATCATGCGGACAGCTTGTTAATACTTTCTCAGTTTCTTATTATAAGTCGTTTTAGAAGAGTATTTTTGTCCCATAATATAAGTCATTTGAAAATTTTAAGTAAGCATTAATTTCTTAGTGCATCTCCAACAATAGTAGCAAAAAAAAAATTTTTCAAATTGAGACCTACGTTGGCAATTTGAAGAAGCATTATTCTTACTTTAATATTTCTTAAATCGTCGATCTCTTCAATTCAATTAATGCAGTATTTGACTTAAAACAATAATAATTGATTTTAAAATGAGTTGTACATCAAATCCATCAAGCAAAATAAATATTTTTAGCATTTTTTATATGATTTTGATTCTCCCAAAACAAAATAAATTTTTTATAGAGGCAAAATCAACTTACCAGTTCTGAAGAGAGAATGAGGTTGCAGATTTGATGATTAAGGGAGGGTGTTTGTTTAGAAATTTGAATGTTTGTTTGAAAGGTACCAAATCAATGTGTGTTTGTTTGAATAAAATCGTGAATGGTTTGAATCGATCGATTTTTTGAATTTGAAACGACCAAGTGTAATTTTTTTTTACTAAATGGCCTGAATGACTACTGAATGAAGTATTTTATATTTAATTTTTTTAGAGTATTAACTATTATATTAAACAATATTAAATAAATTTACAACAATTTTGAATTTTTTTCAGAGAGGTAAAATAATAAAAATTTGTTATTAAGATGTTTTAGATATGTCAATTATCAAACAACTTTTTTTATTCAGTATTCAAAATTCTGTTTCATTCATCTCATTCAAATTACTTAAACATTCATAACTATTTCATTCAGTTTTATCAAACACCCCCTAAGGTTGGAGAGACTATTGAAGGCAATTTTTTGATGTGACACACCTATTTTGAAAGATCCCAAATTGGTTGAAGAGGTTGTTGGAGATCTTCAATAAATAACACGTTTTTTCTAATACCAGAATAATATAGGCAATTGATATTATATTTAATGATATACAATTATTTTATAAATATTTATAAAACAACTTATATTAAGAGACAGAGGAAGTAATATATTTAGCAATTATCATGTTGCGGGCCGCTCGGATTCTACATAACATATTCAGTCTTCACACTAACATATTTATCAAGCCAATCACGTGGGCATTCTCAAATGATAAATGCAGCAAGCATCAATTCATATATTCAGCTCATATATTCAGTTCATGCACGGTTATATTACATTTACATTATTAATACTGTAATCAGCCCACACCCAATACGGATTCAGCAAGTTATTCATTTACGCGGCGAGAAGAGAAGCTTCACGCGGTAATTTAAGATTTTCGAACGCGGCAAGGATGGGAAACTTTACACAGAATCTGATTTCATGGCATATTAGATTCTAGAAAATTAATTTTTATATTGATGTAATAAGGATTTTATTTAGCCAAGATTTTCATTTCAAATCAATTTATTATTTTCTTATGTAATTAGGGTTTTTTTAGCTATTATAAATAGGTATGGATGATGGAATTCCAAATACAATTCAGATTTATTCAATACAATTACTTTGAGAGGTTTTATCATCTTTTGATTCTTTAAGAATTTCTAAGTTAGTTTTTAATTTTCTTTGAGATTCAATTTTGACTTGTCATACAACATCACATACTTTAAGGGTTTTGATATTGTTTAATTTGGATGTTTAATCTTTTTTAGTGAAGTTAATGATATTGTAAACTTTTTTATATCATGCTTTTTAGTGAAGAAATCAGTTCAATGTAAACTGGTGTTGTAGATGCATCCGTACGTCGTTTTCGACGTCCACGTGGGTGGGGTTCCTTAGATTATGCGATGGGATCGGTTGATTGATGGTCTAACAAGTGTGACTGACCTAGCTACATCAGTAAGGTTCTAGTACCGATTGTCATAGTTTCCGTAATATGATGAATTGTTTTATCATCTACGTTTACATTTGTATCCCCCTACCAATGTATGGTATTGTGCAAGGTAAGATAATATACGTGAGAATATGTCATATCATTGGTAAAATGTTATATGTATCAACGTATTTACAGTGTTATATTATATTGTTTTAGTTTATGCAAAGTTATAACAAATAATAATAAGCATCATTTAAAAAATAATTAACAATGTAACAACGAAGTAATTATTTTCTAACATACCAAATAAGTTGTAACTCCATGTGTCCCCTCTAGGACTGAGCAAAAAACGGATATAACCGAAGAACTGAACCAAACCGAACTAATTTAACCGAATTTTTTTGATAATTCGGTTATTTTTAATATTTCGGTTATATCCGAATTTTATTACTTTTCGGTTTAGTTTGTACGGGTTTTACTTTTGGGTTATTCGATTAACCGAATAACCAAACAAAGCTGTACAAAGGTAACATATTTACATAACCGAACAAGGCACACTACACTACAGTCTACATGTACTTTATTAAATTACTAAATAGCCCACTCTCTGAAGTCTGAACAAAGCACACGGCACACCACTAGTTCTACATTAATCTACAGATCTACTCTACTTTACTCTCTCAAATCTTGAATTCTCTCAGATCTCCAACTCTCAAACTCGACAGCCAGACCCAGATCTCGACGGCCATCGCCTCATCGCATTCGGCCTTTGGCGGCTCGGCGCGACAGTCCTTCATCTCAAACTCTCAATCTCTTCAAAGAAATCTTACAATTATTATTGATCTTGGTGTGTTTGTTGTGCCCTGCATCATTGTTGTTAGGCTTTGGAGTGTGGTGGTGGACTGGTGGTTCTTTACTAAGTCGAATAGAAGGAAGGGAGGATATGTGATTGGGAGGGACGATAGTGGTAGTTAAATTTTGAGAGGTTGAGGGCTCACAGAGCTTGTTTAGGTTTCATTATTTTAAAAGCCGCTTGTGAAGGTTAAATTGGCGGATCTAATGGCATTTGAAACAAACAATTTTAATGGCACAAATATTCAAATTTCAACCAGGGACGTGACAAGACTACTTATAAGGTCGTTTTTCCCGATGGGTCTACACTTGCGCTAAAGCGGTTTAGTAGTTGTAAGTCGAGTGAGAGGCAATTTCGATTGAATTTGTTTATGGATTATGTTCTTGATGGGTTTATGGATTATGTTTAAATTCGGTTATTAACCGAATAACCGAATAACCTATTCGGTTTTTTGGTTATTCGGTTATTACAAATTTCGGTTACTTGTTCGGATAGCTAAAACATGATATTTTTGGGTATCGGTTATAACCGAATTTCTTGTTCGGTTTGGTTAATAACCGAATGCTCACCCCCTCGAACTCCCCCGTCATCTGCTGAGTCGGCCTATGAATTAAAATTTGACGTCGTGTTACGCTTCGATACCAAGACATGTAATCAGGATTTAAAAACTTGGTGTTATTATTATTACTAGTTGGTAGCTTGTGCAATGTACGGGCTAGTTTGAATAATGGAGTGTATAATTTATTAACTCGGTCGTCCTCAAAATTGATTACAAACGCTATCTAACTCCACACAACTCATTTTACATCCTGAAATATAAACACCACATAAAAATATAGTATCATATCTTCCAAAGATTAAAGTTGTCTTTGGTCTGGTGGTCTTCGATCTTTTGGATTTTCTTCCTTGAAATTGAGTTCTTCATCCCTATGAAATAAAATAATGCACTAAAGAGTGCAAGGAAAATATATGAGAAGATATGAGACTACCAAATATAAATAGCAAGATTCCAGAATTTGATAATACTGGGAAAGTCTTTATCAACTAAAAGAATTTGAATAACACTTACCTACCCACTTACACTTTATTTGAGGGCTAAAACAAAAGTTGCAGATTTTTGTTAGATGAAAATAAATGGATCTTCTTCTTTCACCATTAGAGTTAATGTACTGAAATCATTTGTTTATATAGGTTATCTATCAACATATGACTCCCCGAGTTCCATTTTACTTACCTATCCTTGGAGCTCCAATACATGAATTTCTTCTTTTGTCTGCAGCTAATAAAAACTATCAAGGTGAGCAATTATAATTAAAACCATGTTACCATTATTACATTGGCAAACACAATCCTCATGGATCTCACAACCCACATTCTTAAGTGTTAAAAGCATTAGATATGAAATTTTGCTTAATTCCAGAACAATTTTGGCACACCCAAGACAACAACATCCACCATTGCAACATAATAACATCTTCAATCTCCAAGATTAATGTCTAGACGGTATATAATATTATCTAATAAAAGGATAATTCTTTGAGAAAAATCTAATGACCCTAAGGTTTTAACATGAGCAAATACATACTCCTGTGTGTAAGAAATCAATAAGCTCTAAATACCCATTAACATCATCGCGATCCAAAATAGTGCGGTTAAAGATCACCAGCAGCTGATCGAGTGAGAAAGGGTAATGAGCGACGACAAGGTAGAGGAAGAGCTATGCGTTGAAGCAGAAAGGGTGAGAGATGAGAGATATGACTAGAGTTATGAATGAGAAGATGACTGGAGCTTATGAGTGAGAAGAGAGCTGTTGATTGTAGAGAATGATATATATATATATATATATATATATATATATATAGAGTATATTGAAAGAAACCAAAGGAACAAGATCTATAGGGTCTCCATTCTTTGTATATTTCTCATCATAATCTCTCTCATGTCATCATGATGTCACATTTTGACACATTTTAAATCGAACCATGAAATGGAGACTCTCCAATTCATTTGAAATGGAGAGGATCCTAATTGTGGACGCCCCAAATCTGGGTCCCTCAAACCTCGATTCTGTTCACTATGACAACATCCACATCTTATATAACTACTCATTCATTATGAATTACATTAATCATTACATTGATTTAATAAAAACATAACATTATATCAAGTTTTACTAACCTTAACCTAACTTACATACCTTTAGATACTCAAAAGGTTTACATAATTAATTTAAATAATATAACATAACAATTAAAAGTTCACATTAAAACTACTCTTGAGTTTTGCCTTTTGCCTTTGCCTTTCTTTCTTTCTTCGACTACCTTGGATTTAGTTTGAAATATTTTATTTAAGTAAGGGTGAATAACTAGTTTGCTCAGCAAGTTAAATTGTTCAGTAAAGCATATAGAAGAATCTAACTTTCTAGAATGTCAACAATAATTAGAAGATTGTGATGTAACTGAACAATAAGTCATTTTCAATAATCAAGAATTTTGTTAAATTCCAAGTTGAATAACATATCAAGAATGAAAGAGTTAAAATTCTTTCGAAAGTTCAATAATATTCAATTGATTATGAAGAATTAACAATACTGCAACAATATTCAATAAAGTGGATACTCCCATATTTCATGCCGAGTGATCACAAATAGATCAAGAACTAATAGATGAATCATCAGTTAATAAAACTTAATTAACTCAAGAATATAAGTTAGCTATAAAAACCAATTATACTCTTCTGCGAGTACATGAAGTGATCAGCTCCATTGTACCCTATATTATACATAATACTCAAAAATAGCACAAGGGGTTGGATGTCCGACAATAAAGTTCCCCTTTTTATAAGGGTTGTTCATCTTAGTCTTACATCATGAGTCCGTACCACAACAATGAGGTTTGGATTGCTTTCAAAGAAAGGCTATGATTTCAATATATAATATCAATATTTATCTAACCAAAATAAATGACATAAATCTTCTAATAACAACTTAGTTCAAATAATAGAACGATTCATCAATTATTAGTCTAGCTAAAATAAATAGCTAATACATGGCTCATAAATATTTCAAATAATAAAAAATAAAATCAATTGCACTATGTGCGAATAACAATAATCATTATGGATGTGAATAATCAAAATTAATTATCCACTAACATGCTTCAAAATTAATAACTCAAATTGAGTTAGGAAACTTGCCTCGATTGTCGATTACTACTATGCAATTTAATTTAACTTCTTTTGAAAAACATATCATTAATAATATTGATCTCTCAATTAGCATAATCATATTATAACTCATAAAACTACTATTCATATAATAAGTTATCTAACATGTAATCATGTAATCAAACATTCAATAATACCTTAATAATTAGGAATATTATCATCCCTTGATAATATTATTATCATATAATCATTGTCTTAAACTCTCGCCTAATATTATTAATCATTTAATAATATTTTATTCACTTTCTAATATTATTAACCATTTAATAATATTTTAATCCCTTATTAATATTATTAATCATTTAATAATATTTTAGTCACTTGATAATATTATTAATCACTTAATAATATTTCTTACATTAATCACATATTAAAAATTGCTAATATTATTAATCAATTAATAATATTTTAATTAATCTTTAATATCTTAACCTTTCATAAATATTATTAACCATTTAATAATATTTTAATCGATTAATAATATTCTTAGTCATTTAATAATATTTTAATTTAACTTTAATATAATATTATTAATCATTTAATAATATTTTAAATTATTATCTAATATTATTAATCATTTAATAATATCTTAATTTAACTTTAATCTAATATTATTAATCATTTAATAATATTTTAAATCATTATATAATATTATTAATTATTTAAAAATATTTTAATTTTAATTTTAATTTAATATAATATTATTAATCATTTAATAATATTTTAAATTATTATCTAATATTATTAATTATTTAATAATATTTTATAACTTTAATCTAAATATTATTAGTCATTTAATAATATTTTAAATCATTATAATATTATTAATCATTTAATAATATTATAATTTAACTTTAATATAATATTATTAATCATTTAATAATATTTTAAATTATTATCTAATATTATCAATCATTTAATAATTTTTAATTTAACTTTAATATAATATTATTAATCATTTAATAATATTTTAAATTTTATCTAATATTATTAATCATTTAATAATATTTTAAATCATTATATAATATTATTAATTATTTAAAAATATTTTAATTTTAATTTTAATTTAATATAATATTATTAATCATTTAATAATATTTTAATTATTATCTAATATTATTAATTATTTAATAATATTTTAATTTAACTTTAATCTAATATTTTAATTTAATAATATTTTATATCTATTTATTAATCATTTAATAATATTATAATTTAACTTTAATATAATATTATTATTCATTTAATAATATTTATTATCTAATATTATCAATCATTTAATAATTTTTAATTTAACTTTAATATAATATTAAATCATTTAATAATATTTTAAATTATTATCTAATATTATCAATTTTAATCATTAATATTTTTAAATCATTATCTAATATTATTAATTATTTAATAATATTTTTTATTTTAATTTTAATTTAATATAATATTATTATTTAACTTTAATCTAATATTATTAATCATTTAATAATATTTTAAATCCTTATCTAATATTATTAATCATTTAATAATATTTTAATTTAACTTTAATATAATATTATTAATCATTTAATAATATTTTAAATTATTATCTAATATTATCAATCATTTAATAATTTTTAATTTAACTTTAATCGAATATTATTAATTATTTAATAATATTTTAATCCAATTTTAATCTAAATATTATTAATTACTTAATAATATCTTAATCAAATATTATTAATCTCTTAATAATATTTTAATTGTAAGACCCCAACTTATTATAAATAAAATTGAATTTCTTCTTTTCATTATCTTGAAATAATAAGGAGTTAATTTGATATAATGCTTTGGTTATGGGTGAAATGTGCAAATTTTGCAAAATAAGCAAGTGGTTAAAAATATTCATTGTTGTTTGGGATATTCGTTTGGTAAATGGAATATTCTAACTAGCATTGTCGGGAATATTCGTATGATTTGACGCATCCATTTGTGGGTCCCATAACGGAAAAGTTTAAGTTTAAGTTTTTATAAATAACGATGTAATTATTACCGTTAACACTGTTGAATTACCTGGTGGTTAAAATACAGTAATACGCGTGGTTGAACAATAGCACACGGTATTGCATAGTAGTTTTGAATTATTGATTCTTACGTAAGAAGGCACTACTCAATAATTATTACGGTAATTACTGTTCAATATTAAAATTTATTGATTAAATAATTATTGCGTTGATATTTTATATTATTGTTGTTTTAATAATTATCATTGCATAGTATTTTCCATTATCAGATCAATAATTCATATTATTTGAATAATATTATTAGATAACATTATTGGCAATGTCTAAGGAAGTTCGCTCAGGAAAGGGTTTTGGTCATCTAATCATGCGCATCAAGAAGAGAGAAATCCTTATCGAAAAGCCCTCTTTCTTGGGAATGACCGTTTATCATAATTGTGATTACGTAATATTATTTGTGAATAATTAATTATTGATTTATATGATAAGAAATATTTATTTTATGTGGACATAAAGGATTGAAAGGAAAATATTTATTTTGTGTGGATATAAATGAAGGAATTAATGCCGAGGTATTTTATTAGTATTTTATCTGAATGGAGGTATTAGAAATCGTCCAGTATGTGGGATTTACGACATTTTCATTTAGAATTTAGAAAAACTTAAAGCTACAAAGTTGTAGAAAATTTAATTTCCTATGGAATGGACATAAAATTCATATTTTTCTGATAAAAAGGCTATTTATTATGAATTATTGAAGTTCCAGAAATTAAATCTTTTTATTAATATTATGGGTGGGACCCACTTTTATTTTTTTGTAAAAACATGTGCTAAAATTTTTTGTTCAAAGGTGGAGTGCTGGTTGGTCTTAGCATGCGTAGAAGAAAGAAAAATAATAATATTATTTTATTAATTTAGTCTGCTTTGGCGTTCTATCATTTTTCTATAAATAAGGTGCTTAGTTAGAATTAAAAATCA
This sequence comes from Panax quinquefolius, assembly GCA_020205615.1. Taxonomy (NCBI): domain Eukaryota; kingdom Viridiplantae; phylum Streptophyta; class Magnoliopsida; order Apiales; family Araliaceae; genus Panax; species Panax quinquefolius. The sequence goes on along the minus strand of CM035167.1, from coordinate 119,816,784 downwards.
CACTAGAAACAAGTTCTTCTCTCTCTCTCTATATATATATATATATATATATATATATATTATCGAGCGTATTTTGTGAGTATTTAGATACTTTTAGAGTTCTTTATTCAAAGGTAAGTTTCTTTCAAAGATCATATTTAATATTCCGCCGTAAATACCTGCTCTTTTGAGGTAAGGGATGTTATTTTCTTCGTAAATGATATTATTTCTTTCAATATCATTATGCTGAAATATTGGTATGATTTTTTTGTGGAATTTCTACCTTTTTGTGTTGGGGTTACTATTCACGTATACGACACTATTCACAAATACGATACTATTCATCAAAAAATAAAATTTTCTCTTCTTTGTCCCAGATGTCTATTATTGTTACTATCTTTGATTGTATCCATGTTTTGATCTTCATTCTTGAATTTTACTCCACTATGGTTTATTATGGAATATTTTTGAACTTGAATTATCTAAAGTATGAATCTCTAATCTTTGTCTTTTTATCTCACTGGATTCATTCTCTAAAATATTTTTCATCATCCTCAGTCTTTAATGGTGATACTTGATGAATATCTTTGGCCTGTAGTGCAAAGATGAATGATTACTCGATGAATATCTTTGACCAGTGAGTGCAAAAGATGAACAGTGTTGAGATAAACATGACCAACTGGTGATATGAATGAATATCTTTGGCCCGTGAGCAAAGATGAATATTTGATGCAAGATGTATATTGATTGATGTTACAGGATAAAATATTGATGGACTTTTAAATTCATTGATGATAGTAGATTTCATTCTCATTAACTCTTAATGAATTATTATTTCATTCTATTGATCTAAAACCGAATTATTATATTTTATCCGATTTGTCTTAGTAACGATAAATTATTGTTCTTTATCTTAGTCATAATATTCTCTACTGGGCTAGTTGAGCTCACCCTTTTCCTTTTTGTTCCATTTTTCTTCTCAAGAGGTGAGAATATAGTAGGATCTCGCCGAGGTATGGAGTGATGGTTATAGAAAGTTATTTTAGCAGTCCTCACTATTTTTGTAAAATAATGTATCAATTATTGTAATGAGGACTCCTTTTGAGTTTGAATACTGTCTATTAGACAATATTTGTATTTAAACTCACAGTATATGTGTTGTCGTATTTTGCATGACAATTGTATTAATGAAATTGTATTTGTTTTTGTACCATGTATTTGGTGACTTAGAATGGGTGATGTATACCTATTTTGGGGAACAGTTGGTATAAGAGCTTAGGGATATGGTCTCTGGCGGAGATCGGGGAATAGAACTAGGAGGGGAGAGATGAACAAAAACACGTCAGATTTGAATAATATTTCTGTTGTTAGTGAATTTCCTGACGTATTTCCTGAAGAACTTCTTGGTATACCCCCATAACTTGAAGTTGAATTCTTTATTGATCTTGAACTGGGTACAAAGCCCATTTCTACAACTCCATATAGAATGGCTCCTATTGAACTTCAGGAGTTAAAAGTCCAACTACAGGAGTTGTTAGACATAGATTTCATTAGTCCTAGTACATCGATTTCATTCGTTCTAGTACATCTCCTTGGGGCGCTCCTATTTTATTTATAAAGAAGAAAGACGAGAGTATGCGACTTTGTATTGACTACCAGGAATTGAACCATGTTATCATCAAGAATAGATATCCCTTACCTTGCATTGATGACCTGTTCGACCAGTTACAAGGAGCACAATTCTTTTCAAAGATCGATCTTCGTTCTGGATATCATCAGCTAAAGATTAAAACTGAGGATATTCTAATGACTTCCTTCAGAACTCGGTACAAGCATTATGAATTCTTAGTCATATCTTTTGGATTGACTAATGCTCATGTTGCTTTAATGAATATGATGAATCGTGTGTTCAAGAAATATTTGGATCAGTTTATTGTTGTCTTTATTGATGACATCCTCATCTATTCCAAAAGCCGTGAAGATCATGAACACCATTTGAAGCTGGTATTTTAAAGGCTTTGTGACAACAAGCTATATGCCAAGCTGAAGAAATGCGAGTTCTGGCTTAAGAAAGTAACATTTCTTGGGCACGTGGTGTCAAAACATGGAGTAACTGTTGACCCAGCAAAGATTGAAGCAATCCAAAGTTGGGAGAATCCAAAGCTCGGTGGATCAAGTGCACGTAGCTTTCGGGGCTTAGGCTGGTTATTATCGGAGATTCATGGAAGGATTTTCTCGAATCGCTACTCTGCTAACTCACCGACTCGAGAAAGATATAAAATTCGTATGGAGCGAGGAATGAGAGAAGAGTTTCCAAGAGCTCAAGAGGAGACTCATTTTGCACTGCTCTAATAATACCATCTGGTTCAGATGTATTTGTTATCTACAGTGATGCTTCAAGCAAAGGGTTAGGATGTGTTCTCATGCAACATGGAAAAGTCATAGCCTATGCCTCACGACAACTCAAATAATATGAGAGGAATTATCCTACTCATTATTTGGAGTTGGCAATAGTCGTTTTTGCGTTGAAAATCTGGAGACACTACCTGTATGGAGAGAAAGTGGAGATTTATACGGATCATAAATGTGACGCCCCCAAAATAGGTATACATCACCCATCTTGAGTTGCCAAATCCATGGTACAAAATTCAAATACAACTTAATTATACAACAGTCGTGTAAAGTACGACAAAATACATGCTGTGAGTTTTAATACAAATATTGTCTTCTAGAAAATATCCACTCTCAGAAAAAGTCTTCATTACATTTATTATCACACTATTTATAGAATAGTGAGGACTACTAAGACACCATCTCGGACCATCACTCTGTCCCCCGACTAGTTCTGGCTACGTTCTCATTTCCTGAAGAGAACAGTGAAAGAAAGGGTGAGCTCAACTAGCCCAGCAAGAAATATTATTACCAAGATAATGCAAAATAAATTATCATTAGTCTCCAACAATGTTCAACTGATAAAATATAATAGACATCAAGTTTAACTGCAGCGGAACAAGCGATCCATTAAAAGAGTCAAGTAGAGAATAAAATCTATTATCTTTTATGTTTTAAAAGGTTTTTCATCACTTTTATCGCTGGGACTCAGCTTAATAAATAATCCACATCATCGAATCACCCCTGCACTACGGCCAAGGATATTCTTAAGTATCACGACCACAAATTATCTATGCACTACGGGCCAAGGATATTCGTGTATTCATCAATGGTCATGATCATGCCAACAACTGTCCATCAATGCACTACGAGCTAATGAGGACTTTTACGACATCATTTGTAACATTACGGTCATGATTACACCGAATAATCCCTGGTCATAATCATACCAAGTCCATCTATTCACTACAGGCCACAGATGACTTTCAAAAAATATAAACATGAGGATGATGACAATGATATAAGAATTCAATAAAACAAGTTCAAGAATTAATTTGTCCAGGAACCAACAACGTCCAAATTGTCAACATGATACTTACGTAAAGTAAAATTCAAGAATGCTTAGAAGAATATTTCCATAAAAAGATATCTTGGATAAAGCGCAAATATCAAAGATATTCTTCTAATTTCATGGAGTATAGAAGTCAAAACTTTAACCAACCGAGTATAATAAAGAATGGAATAACAAAAGAAATCACCACGCATGCATGCGTCAGATGTATGAAAAGTTATTCCAATGTAATAATAAATACGAGAATAATAAAGATGGAACTAGGTCCGTGTAAAATACACGCATCGGATATTCCAATGAATAATAAAGATGTAATAATAAAGATTTAGAACCAGTCCTGTAAAACACACGCATACGATATTCCAATAGAATAATAAAGAATGTAATAACATAAGGATTTCACCAAGTATAGGGGAGTCCGCGTATACAGGTTATTCCAACAGAATGAATAAGAATGGAATAACAGAAGTTCTCTTCTTGAATACAAAAGAAATAACACCCCTTACCGTAAAAGAATTGGATATAAGAGTAGTTAAGTAGCAAAATACTTTTCTTCTTTCTTTCTATAGTTTATCTCTCTAGAGTTTCAGTGAATTCGTAAAAAAATAATGAAGGAATGAGCTTCTATTTATAGAAGAATGGATTGCATAATAACTAACTCATGAACGGTCCAGATTGATTTACTTTAATCGGACGGTCCATAATTAAAGCAAAATCTTTTAAATAAAATAAAATAAATTCAAAATCTTTAATAAATTTATAATATAAATATATATATATATATATATATATATAATAGTATATATATAATTACACTTACCCCCCCAATTCCGTACCAAATTTTCCTCCTCCCAAGACTTTCTAACACACCTGGGCCCCACTCGTGGGCCCCCACCTTTATTACATAAAATTTTTTACTGATTATTTTGAAAAATGGGTAAATGGGGGTCCATAAAATAAGCAAAAGTGAGTGACTTCTCACATAAGTATCAATAATCAATACTGTATTGCTACTATGCAACCACGCCAGACATTCTTGCATTTTTAACATCGGGTGTTTCAACAGTTAACGGTAAAACTTTCGCCGTTATTTTTATAAAATATTTTTGTCGTTTTCTCAATCCGACAATAATTCTGTTGTGGGGTCCACCAATGATTGTACCGTCGTACGGATATTCCCTGACAAAAAGAATATTTCCCGACCAATCAAATATAATATGATAACTTGCATACTTTGCGCAAAATTTGTAAATATAACCCACAACTATAACATTATATCAAATTTACTCCATAATATTCAAAAATGGTATTTATAGAAAAATTATCTTTATTTATAAAAGTTGGGGTCTTACAATAAAAGCCTCAAATATTTCTTCACCCAAAAGGAACTCAACATGCGGCAACGACGTTGGCTCGAGCGGTTGAAAGATTACGACCATAGCATTCAATATCATCTTGGAAAATCAAATGTTGTAGCTGACGCATTGAGTAGAAGATCGTATCTGAGTCTGAAAAGCGATGTTGTTAACACAAAGACCCATTTTGTTTAACTTACAAAGGATGTAGATAGAGTTAAAGGCTCCAAGTACCCACGTGACGATATCAAACATACGAGTAGAACCGACTTTAATCGATAAAGTTAAAGCTGCTCAAGCCACAGACCCAAAGATGATACGTATGAAGAAGAAAGTAAAAGAAGGTGTTATTCCAGAAGCAAGAATCGATGAAGAAGGAATACTTTGAGTCAACTCCAGACTTTGCATTCCTAATGATTTTGACTTGAAGCATAGAATCATGATGGAGGCACACAACACACCATTTGCAATCCATCCTAGGAGTACTAAAATGTATCATGATCTTCAACATACATTTTGGTGGAGCAATATGAAGAGAGAGATCGCAGAGTGTATCTCGAGGTGTTTAACTTGTCAACGTGTAAAGGCGGATCATCAAATGCCAAAGGGTCCATTGCAACCACTTGAGATTCTAAAATGGAAGTGGGAACACATTACTATGGATTTTGTTACGGGTCTTCCCAAGGTTTCTCAAGGTATAGATGCGATTTGGGTTATTATTGATAGATTAACTAAGTCTGCTCATTTCTTGCCTATACGCGAGACTTATTCCCTTGAACGTCTTGCTCGTATGTACGTAAATGAGATTGTGAGATTGCATGGCATGCCAGTATCCATAGTTTCAGATCATGACCCAAGATTCACTTCACGATTTTGGGTTAGTTTGCAGAAAGCCATGGGCACGCAGGATTCTGATTGATTTTCAAGATACCATCCTCAAAATGTAAGGGCAATCAGAAAGGACTATTCAAAATCTTGAAGATCTATTAAGACTCTATGTGCTAGATTTCAAAGGGAGTTGGGATAAGTACTTACCATTAGTGGAATTCTCCTACAACAACAGTTATCAAGCAAGTATAGGTATGGCTCCATTCGAGGCATTGTATGGATGAAAGTGTCGTTCTCCAGTATCTTGGGACATGGTGGGTGAAACAATGTTGTTGGAACCGGAATTGGTACGTATGACTACAGAAAAGATCCAAATGATTCGGCAACGTATTCAAACCTCACAAGATCGACAAAAGAGTTATGCGAATCTTAATCGAAAGGACGTGGAATTTAATATTGGGGATCATGTATTATTATGTATTGCTCCATGGAAGGGAGTTACAAGATTCGGGAAGAGAAAAAAGCTCAATCCATGATTTTTTGGTCCATTTGAGATTCTTGATCGAATAGGAAATTTGGCCTATAGACTCGCATTACCTCCAAGCATGTCTCGTGTTCATAATGTTTTTCATATATCTATGCTTCGTAAATATGTGAAACACCCAAACCACATTATTGCGTTAGAACCAGACGAGATAGCCGAAGATTTAACGTACGAGGAGGTACATGTCAAGATCTTGGATAGGAAAGAGCATGTCCTACGAATAAAGTTTATACCACAAGTCAAGATTTTGAAGAGGAACCATGCTATAGAAGAAATGACTTGGGAGTTGGAATCAGAAATGAAAGCGAAGTACCCTCACCTTTTTGAAACACCAGGTACGTACGTCAATTTCAAGGATAAAATTTCATAAGGAGGGGAGGTTGTAAGACCCCAACTTATTATAAATAAAATTGAATTTCTTCTATTCATTATTTTGAAATAAGGAGTTAATTTGATATAATGCTTTGGTTATGGGTGAAATGTGCAAATTTTACAAAATAAGAAAGTTGTTATAAAATATTCATTGTTGTCGGGGAATATTCGTTTGGTCGTGGAATATACTTGTTTGTTTGGAGAATATTAAATGCGATGGCGCAACCATTTGTGTCCCCAAAACGGAAAACAGTCGGATGAAGAAAACGACAAGTTTAAGATTTTATAAATAACGACGTAATTGTTACCGTTAACACTGTTGGATTATCTGGTGGTTAAAATACAGTAATACGCGTGGTTGCACAGTAGCACACGATATTGCAAAGTATTTTTGAATTATTGATTCTTACGTAAGAAGGCACTACTCAATAATTGTTACAATAAATACTGTTCAATATTTTATTTTATTGATTCAATAATTGCTGCGTTGATATTTTATATTATTGTTGTTTTTAATAATTGTCATTGCACAATATTTTCCATTATCGGATCAATAATTCATATTATTTGAATAATATTATTAGATAGCATTATTGGCAATGTCTAAGGAAGTTCTATCTAGGAAAGGGTTTGATTACCTAATTACGCCAAGAAGATGAGAGAAATCCTTATCGGAAGCCCCTCTTTCCTAGAACGACACGATTATCATAATTGTGATTCTATAATATTATTTGTGAATAATTAATTATTAATTTATATGATAAGAAAATATTTATTTTATGTGGACATAAAGGATGGATAGAAAAATATTTATTTTGTGTGGATATAAATGAAGAAATTAATGCTGAGGTGTTTTATCAGTATTTTGTTGGAATGGAGGTATTAAAAATCATCCGTATGTGGATTTCGGCCATTTTTCGTTTGGAATTTGGAAAAACATAAAGCTACAAATTTGCAGAGAATTTAATTTCCTATGAAATGAACATAAAATTCATATTTTTCTTATAAAAGGGATATTTATTATGAATTATTGAAGTTTCGGAAATTAAATGTTTTTATTAAAATTATGGGTTGGACCCACTTTTGTTTTTTTTTTTGTGAAAACATGTGCTGAAATTTTTTATTCAAAGGTGGAGTGCTGGTTGGTCTTGGCATTCGTAGAAGAAAGAAAAATAATAATATTATTTTATTAATTTAGTTTGCTTTGGCGTTCTAGCATTTTTCTATAAATAGGGTGCTTAGTTAGAATTGAAAATCACACCAGAAACTAAGTTTTTTTTTTCTCTTTCTATATTATCGAGCGTATTTTGTGAGTATTTAGATACTTTGAGAGTACTATTCAGTGCACATTTCCTTCACATCATATCCGATATTCCATTCAGAAATACTGTTCTTTTGAGGTAAGGGATGTTATTTTCTTCGTAAATGATATTATTTCTTTCAATATCATTATGCTGAAATATTAGTATGAATTTTATTGTGGAATTTCTACCTTTTCGTGTCGGGGTTACTATTCACATATATGGCACTATTCACGTATATGACACTATTCACAAATACGATACTATTCATTTAAAAATAAAATTTTCTCTTCTTTGTCCCAGATGTCTATTATGGTTACTATCTTTGATTGTATCCATGTTTTTATCTTCATTCTTGAATTTTACTCTACTATGGTTTATTTTGGAGTATTTTTGAACTTGAATTATCTAAAGTACGAATCTCTAATCTTTGTCCTTTTATCTCACTAGATTCGTTCTCTAAAATGTTTTTCATCATCCTAAGTCTTTAATGGTGATACTTGATGAATATCTTTGGTCTGTAGTGCAAAGATGAATGATTACCTGATGAATATCTTTGGCCCATAGTGCAAAGATGAACAGGTGTTGAGATGAACATGACCAACTGGTGATACAAATGAATATCTTTGGCCCGTTGTGCAAAGATAAATATTTGATGCAAGATGTATATTGATTGATGTTATAGGGATAAAATATTGATGATGGACTTTTAAATTCATAGATGATAGTAGATTTCATTTTCTACTTAGCTCTTCTAATGAATTGTTATTTTCACTGCGAATATTGATCTAAAACTGGTTGTCCATTATATTTTATCTGATTTGTTGAAGGCTAACGATAAATTGTTGTTCTTTATCTTAGTCATAATATTCTTTAGTGGGCTAGTTGAGCTCACCCTTTTCCTTTTTGTTCCATTTTTCTTCTCAGGAGGTGAGAATATAACATGATCTAAATAGGGATATGGGTGATGGTTATAGAAAGTTATTTTAGTTGTCCTCATTATTTTTGTAAAATAGTGTATCAATTATTGTAATGAAGACTCCTTTTGAGTTTGAATACTGTCTATTAGACAATATTTGTATTTAAACTCACAGTATATGTGTTGTCGTATTTTGCACGACAATTGTATTAATGTTGTATTTGTTTCTATACCATGTATTTGGCGACTCAGAATGGGTGATGTATACCTATTTTGGGGGCGTGACATTAATCATTTATTAAACTAATAAAAAATTTATTCTAATTGTTTACCCTTTACTAATTCACTTATTTAATAATCATAAAATACCACAAATATAAAATCTCATCAAAAATGACTGAAATACCCTCCAAAAATCTGATTAACTCATATCAAGTGTCTTTGGCCAAAAAAATTACATTTTACCCTTAATAACATCACATTACTTATTTTATCCATTTATTCATAACTCAATCATTTACATGAAAAATACCAAAACAATTCTTCAAATTCTTCTTTTTTTGGGAAACATCAGATCATGGTTCCCTCCTAAACATATATTTTTAATGGAATTTTTGAATTTCATTTGCTATTTTTAAAATGACCAACACATTCAGATCTTACAACATTTTTCATAAATTGAAATTTTGTCTAAACATTACAAAAGTTTCAGGGTAGTCTCCTGTTATCAATATCTAACACCAGTAAACATTTCACAAATTTTTGAGTTGTCTACAAAGAGTTATTACCATTTACTTTTAAAATCACACTTTTTTGTAAAAGCTAGATCTCTCATTCTAGACATCCAAAATTTCCCATATTTGGACATGACTTAGTCAACTTGATATACTAACAAACCACAAAATATCAGAATTTGTCGAGCTCTTAAAGTGGCAAAAACAACCCTTGCAAAAAGTGGCCAGGAAATTCAATGGGTTTTCCAGATTTTTGGTTGTTTAGGCAATTTTGGGAAAAATTACGCTACGGTTGATTTTTATAACATTTTAGAGTGCTACCACTTGGGTTCATAAGATAACTCATGTATCTGACTCACCTCATTGGCGGATCTCAAAAATAATTTGTAGGTTTCAAATGGTAGAGCCTCAAAGTGAGCTGAAATTTTGGGTTTTGGGCTAGAAAACTATTTTGGTTCCTTTTTGTTTTCCAAGCTTTTAAACACATGAAATGGTTAAATCTAAGCATAAAAAATCATAAAACATATAGATCTAGTGTTATAAGATTTATGATCATGAACTCATGATTTATTTTTGTTAACGCCAGGATCCGTTCACTCTCCTCAATCACCAAAAGCGCGTCCAATCCTGCACAGAAACGGGTAAACAACAAATCTTGATGGCTTGGGCCGCTGGGGGATAGCTCCGGTGTGAGAATAAGTACATGATGATATAAGGTTAACATTGGGGGCTTAATGCTCTAGTGCTGGAAAATAGTAAAATTGCATGTACCTTAGAATTAATGATGTGCCTTGTATTTATAATGATCTCACTACCTTGTAAACAATCCTTCTCCGAATCAGATTAAGGTTCCCAGCCGATGACCAATACATGAAAGGATTGTATCAAATTTCCTATAATTAAGGAAGTGGATTCACAGTCTAACACTTCCTTCCAAAGTTAGAGTCTAAACATAATTAGGAACCTCAACCCATAAATCCCCATCCATTACAACAACCAAAGGCCCAAGCCCACTTATCTTTATAGGGCAACCAGATCATCATAAACCACATGCCCAAATAATCATGGCCCAAGAATTTTGAAACAATCACACAAAAAAACACTTAGATCAAGCTAGGGTTTAAGTTAGGAAATTTTATACATTTGTTGGATGTTCTTCTTTCTTCTTCTTCCAAGGTGTGAAATGAAGTTTTTAAACATAAAACTCTTCACTCCTTTTCCTCCTTATCACCCACGGATGAGCTCTCCTATTGGTTCCTCTCTCTATTTTGATCTCACATGTTTTCTCTCTAGCTCTCTTGGAACTTAGGAAAATAAAATGAAGTAAAAACTTTGCTAATGCTTGGAATGGGTCATATTTATAAGCTAGATAATTTATACATTTAACATATATATATGTATATACATATCTCCCAATAAATATCTTCAAATCTTGTCAAATCCTTCCAAATCTTTCTCTCTTTCCTATCTTACAAAATCTTAGGCTAGGTGAATTTAACCATGCACTAAAATCTCCTTCCAAATCCACCCAATACTGCCTCCTTTTAGCCCATTTTGCTTTTTTATTTATTTGATTTATTAGCTCATTTTAATCTTCAAGATAATCCATAGGGTTTATCTCCATAGGATTTTAATTTCGCTCATTCCATATCTTGTAGACCATAGTAGCCAAGCAAATTTTTATGATGCGCGAAATCATATAATCCATATGAGTTAACTGAATATGGTGTATAAGTTGATCCCAGCTAAAAAGTATCCCAAACCAACCATAGTGAGCAAAAACAGTTCTCAATATATGTTTATAAAACTCACATTCAAAAAAAAGGTCATCAAATGATTCATTGGCTTGGTTGCATAAGCAACAGAAGGCCATATGTCAAGTCTTTTATAGAAAGCCAACCAAAGGAAGAAGGAGAAGCGAGGCATCTGCAGGTTGTGCCATACCAATTTAGACCAACTTACAGTTGAGCTAGTATTGCGTATGGCAACCCAAATAGTGGAAGCTTTAACTTGAGGATGTCCTTCCCATAACACTTGATTAGCTCTGATTGAGGGAGGAGGGATTAAAAGGAGCTTATGCTTCATGAGAAGAATGCTAGCATGGTTTGAGGTAGGAGAAGACCAAATGAAGTTGCTTATAATGTCACTAATAGTGGCATTAAACGAGATCCCAGAATTAGATACGATGGGATCGAGAGGGTGTCGAGGAAGAGGTTGGTTTTCCATCCAAGGATCCTGCCACATTCTAATGCCAAGACCATTTCCAACTTTTTATTCAATAAAACGAGCAGCTAACTGCCCAGAAAATGGGAGGGATTTATGCGCACACAAACTTGAAAACAAATATTAAATACGCTCTATACCAACGGTCAGCTTGTGACCCTAGGAGTAGACTATTTTTAAAGTAATATACCGATCGTCGCTATATATACCCTATTGCTACGGATCCGTCTCGACTGTCGGTATTGCTCGTCGCTATAAGTTAAATTTATAGTAGTGCTGCTACTACTACTATAAAATAATATCATAATATACATTGTTTATTAAGTATCATGACGTCATGTAACGCTTCAATATCAAGACATGTAATCAAGATTTAAAAACTTGGTGTTATTATTATTATTATTATTATAAAATAATATCCTAATATACAGTGTTTATTAAGTATGGATAAATGCACTAAAAAAATAATACATACCTGACCCCACCATATATTTCCTGAATGATGGAAAGACTAGAGAGTCAATAATGATGCATCAACAAGACCGGGTGAATCCGGTCATCATCGACCATAAGCTTATTTGCAAGTAGGAAAAAAAAAGAAGAAAGCGGAGAGGAGAAAGTGAGATGCAGGAGTTTGATTAAAAGAGTAAAAAGTGAGAAAGTGACATGCGATGGCTTAATTAAAAGAGAGAATGTGAGATTGTATGAAAAAAGAGAGAAAGTGACATGATGGATATTTGTTGAGACGATAGAGCAGTAAAAGAGAGAAAGTGAGATTAAAAAAAATAGAAAGTGAGATGACTTTGCTAGAGTTGGAGTTTAGTTCAAGTTCAATCAATTTAAACTGTTTTGCTTATTTTCTTAGATACGCGCACAAGTAATCAGCCTTGCAATTAGAAAATGTGATGGCATCCTCTTGTTGTTGTATTAGAAATGGTGTTGGTACTAATTTTTTTTTAAAAAAATTAATTTTATTTTTAAACTAAAGTAAGTTTTTTTTTTGAAATTAGAGTGTCGACGTCGGGAAAATTGTGTCCCTTTCTGTGCTTGCCTTTTGTGTTCTCATTTGGTTGAGTTTTGCCTAAAGAGGCGAGTTTAAAAAGGTCTGACATGTGAATGTCGATGATTTGACATTTAGAGTCCCCAGTTAGTAGATTTAAAATGGTTATACCAACTCAACAGATTTTGAAAAGGTTTACACAAAGGCCCAATGGTTGGAAACTGTTTAACTGGCCTTGGAAACCGAGATTCATTAAGTTCAGGGGCTTGATTAAGCGAGGTATCTGCAGGTTGTGCCATACCAATTTATATATCAACTTACAGTTGAGCCAGTATTGCGTATGGCAGCCCAAATAGTGGATGCTTTAACTTGAGAATGTCCTGCCCATGACACTTGATTAGGTCTGACCGAGGGAGGAGGGATTAAAAGGAGCTTATGCTTCATGAGAAGAATGCTATCATGGTTTGAGGCAGGAGGATACCAAATGTAGTTGCTTATAATCTCACTAATAGTGGCATTAAACGAGATCCCAAAATTAGATACAATGGTATCAAGAGGGTGTCGAGGAAAAGGTTAGTTTTCCATCCAAGGATCTTGCCACAGTCTAATGCCTAGACCATTTCCAACTTTGTATTCAATAAAATGAGCAGCTAACTGCCCAGAAAATGGGAGGGATTTGTGCGCACACAAACTTGAAAACAAATATTAAATACACTCTGTACTGACAGTCCAACTTGTGATGTGACGCCTCCAAAATAGGTCCTCACAATCCATTCTGAGTCGCAAAATACATGGTACAGAAAATAACTACAACTTCATTATTACAATTATCGAGCAAAATACGACAACACATATGTTGTACGTTTTAATACAAATATTGTCTTCTAGACAATATGCAAAATCAAATAAAGTCCTCATTACAATTATTGATACACTATTTTACAAAATAGTGAGGACTATTAAAACAACTGTCTTGAACCATCACTCCACACCCCGACTAGTTCCCGCTATATTCCGGCCTCCTGAGAAGAAAAATGGAACAAAAAGGAAAAGTGTGAGCTCAACTAGCCCAGTAAAAAATATTATGACTAAGATAATGTAGAAAAAATTATCCTTAGTCCTCAACAGGGAAAAATCTGATAGAATATAATAGACAACAAGTTTTAGATCAACAACTGCAGCAGAAACAACAATCCATTAGAAGAGTCAAGTAGAACATGAAATCTACTATCTTCTATGATTTAAAAGTCCATCATCAATATTTATCCATGTAGCATCATTCAGTAAATATTTCAATTCAACAAATTATCCATGCACTACGGGCCAAGGATATTCGTTAGTATCACCAGCAATGACCATGTTCATCTCAACACATGTCTATTTTTGCACTACGGACCAAAGATATTCATCAGGTAATCATTCATCTTTGCACTACAAGCCACATATAATCAGTTATATTACCGTTTAAGACTGAGGATGGTGAAAATATTTTTTTAAAAATGAATCCAGTGAAATATAAGTACAAAGATTAGGGATTCATACTTTAGCTTATCCAAGATCAAAAATAGTCCATAATAAACAATTGTGGAGCAAAATTCAAGAATGAAGAACAAAACATGGATACAATCAAAGATAGTAACCATAATAGACAACTTGGACAAAGAAAAGTAAATTTAATTTTTCTGTGAATAGTGCCATATACATGAATAGTGCCGTATACGTGAATAGTGACCCCGACAAAAAAAGTTTAAAATTTCACAATAAAATTCATATCAATATTTTGGTATAATGTTATTAAAAGAAATAACATCATTTATAAAAAATAACATCCCTTACCTCAAAAGAATAGTACTTCTGGCTGAAATATCGGATATAATGCTGAAGGAAACTTGCACTATATAGAAAAACTCAAGATATCTAAATACTCACAAAAATACGCTTGATATTATAGAGAGAGAAAACTATTGATTCTGGTGTGATTTTCAATTCTAACTTAAGCATCCTATGTATAGGAAAACGCTTAGAACGCCAAAACAGAGAATTAATAAAATATTATTAAATTTATTTATTTTTTCTTACGCACACCACATCACAATCTCAGCACTCCACAAGTGGGGCCCACCCAATTTAGCAAAATCAAGAGGTAAAAAGGACAAGTGTGGGGCCCACCTTCTAGAAATCTCCACCAAAAATATTTTAAATCATATATAAATTTAGAAACTTCAATAATTCATAATAAATAGCCCTTTTACCAGAAAAATATGAATTCTATGTCCTTTTCAGAGGAAATTTAATTCTCTACAACTTTGTAGAAGAAAATTTTTCCAAATTCCAAACGAAAAATGACCTGAATTTACATACGGATGAAATATCATAGCATTCCATTCTTGAAAATTTACTTACGGATCAAATCCATCGCACACGCATTTTGCCCAACAAAATCAATATATTTCACACACAAGTGGGGCCCACTCAATTAGAAAAATCCTCCACCAAATATTTTACACATTTTAATCCTCAAGAATACCATTAAGACCGAATTTGCACTCTTCCTCCTCATTTTATTCATATACTGTGAATTTAGTATAAAAATATCACCATTATTATATTATTATATTATCACATTATACATTTATAATATAATATAATAATATATTTGAATGAATTATTTTATCAGAAAAGATAAAATATCAATTTTCAACAATTGTCACTTTTCTAAAAATTCCTCCATTTATATCTACATTAAATAAATATCATATAAATCAACAATTAATTATTCACAAATAATATTACAGAACTACAATATTGACAACAGGTCGTTCCCAGGAAAGAAGGGGCTTTTCGATAAGGATTTCTCCTTACTGGGGCGCAATTAGGTAACCAAACCCCTTTTCTAGACAGAACTTCTTTAGACGTTGCCAATAATGCTATCTAGTAATATTATTCAAATAATATGAATTATTGATCTGATAATAGGAAATACTGTGCAGTGACAATTATTGAATTCACAATAATATAATAAATAGTATGCAATACTGTGTGCTACTGTGCAACAACGCGTATTACTTTACTTTACCCACCGGATATTTCAACAGTGTTAACGGTAACAACTACGTCGTTAGTTTTAGAAAACTAATTCTTATCGTTTTCTTCATCCGACAATTTTTTTGTTACAGGGCCCCTGAAATGGCGCTATTGCTAAATTTAATATTCTCCGACAACAATGAATATTTTATAACCACTTGCTTATTTTGTAAACTTTACATATATCACCCTTAACTTTAACGTTTTATCAATTTAAACATTTACTGAATAATAATTATAAGAAAAATTAAATATTTTTATTTCATAAAATTCGGGGTCTTACAATCTCCCCTCATTATGAAATTTTGTCCCCGAAATTTACGTACCTGGTATTTCAAAGAGTTGAGAATACCTTACTTTCATTTCAGATTCTATCTCCCCGGTCATCTCTTCTGTATCATAATTTCTCCATTGCTCATTCTAGAATACAGATTCAAAACAAAGGTTAATTGACATATCACTTATTAACTCTATGCTCTGACCGACTAACTAATTACCAAATAAGCTTAGGTAGGACACACTAGTGAAGGATTTACTCGTCTCTCCCTTCCTAGTTCTATTCCCTGATCTCCGCTAGAGATCATATCCCTAAGCTCTGATACCAACTGTGACGCCCCTAAAATAGGTCCACACAACCCATTCTGAGTCGCTAAATACATGGTACAGAAAATAACTACAACTTCATTATTACAATTGTCGTGCAAAATACGACAACCCATATGCTGTGAGTTTTAATACAAATAGTGTGTTCTAGATAATATCCAAACTCAAATAAAGTCCTCATTACAATGATTAATACACTATTTTACAAAATAGTGAGGACTGCTAAAACAACTGTCTTGAACCATCACTCCACACCCCAACTAGTTCCCACTATATTCTCATCTCCTGAGAAGAAAAATGGAACAAAAAGGAAAAAGGTGAGCTCAACTAGCCCAGTAAAGAATATTATGACTAATATAATGTAGAACAAATTATCCTTAGTCCTCAACAGGAAAAAATATGATAAAATATAATAGATAATAAGTTCTAGATCAACAACTGCAGCGGAAACAACAATCCATTAGAAGAGTCAAGTTGAACATAAAATCTACTATCTTCTATGAATTAAAAGTCCATCATTAATATTTATTCCTGTAGCATCATTCAATAAATATTTCAATTCAACAAATTATCCATGCACTACGGGCCAAGGGTATTCGTTAGTATCACTAGTGTGACGCCCCCAAAATAGGTATACATCACCCATCTTGAGTCGCAAAATACATGGTACATAATTCAAATACAAACTTAATTATACAACAAGAGCTGTGAATTTTAATACAAATATTATCTTCTAGACAATATTTAAACTCAAAATACGACAAAACATAATCTGAGAGTTTTAACACGAATATTGTCATCTAGACAATATCCACACTCAAATTCAATCTTATTACATTTATTATCACACTATTTTATAGAATAGTGAGGACTACTAATACTATCATCTGGACCGTCACTCCGTTCCCCGACTAGTCCCTGCTACGTTCTCATTATACATGGTACAGTGCAACTGTAAAATATTATAAAATATAAAAATACTATAAAATACTATGTGCTACTGTGCAACAACACGTATTACTTTACTTTACCCACCGGGTATTTCAACAGTGTTAATGGTAACAACTACGCCGTTATTTTTAGAAAACTCATTCTTATCGTTTTGTTCATCCGATAATTTTCCATTATGGGGCCCACAAATGGCTGCACCGTCGTACAAATATTCCCCGACAACAAGAATATTCCACGACCAAACGAATATTCCCCGACAACAATGAATATTTTATAATCACTTGCTTATTTTGTAAACTTTACATATATCACCCTTAACTTTTTATCAATTTAACCATTTACTGAATAATAATTATAAGAAAAATTGAATACTTTTATTCTATTAAATTTGGGGTCTTACCTGTGACCCTAGGAGTAGACTATTTTAAAGCAATATACCGACGACTAACCCATGACCGTCGTTATACATACCTTATTGCTACGAATTCGTCTTGACTGTCAGTATAGCTCGTCACTATAAGTCAAATTTCTAGTAGTACTGCTGCTACTACTACTATAAAATAATATCATAATATACATTTTTTATTAAGTATCATAACGTCATGTAACGCTTCAATATCAAGACATATAATCAAGGTTTAAAAACTTGATGTTTTTATTATTATTATTACTATAAAATAATATCCTTATATACATTATTTATTAAGTATGGATAAATGCACTAAAAAAATAATACATACCTGACCCCACCATATATTTCCTGAACGATGGAAAGACCGGAGTGTCAATAATGATGCATCAATGGACCGAGGTGAATCCAAATTATCGACCATAAGCTTTATTTGCAAGTATAAATAAAAGGAAGAAACGGAGAGGAGAAAGTGAGATGCGGGAGTTTGATTAAAAGAGTAAAAAGTGAAAAAGTGACATGCGATGACTTGATTAAAAGAGAGAATGTGAGATTGTATGAAAAAAGAGAGAAAATGACATGATGGATATTGGTTGAGACAATAGAGCAGTAAGAGAGAAAGTGAGATTAAAAAAATAGAAAGTGAGATGACTTTGCTAGAGTTGGAGTTGAGTTCAAGTTCAATCAATTTAAACTATTTTGCTTATTTTCTTAGATACGCGCATAAGTGATCAGCCTTGCATTCAAAAAATTTTATGGCATCCTCTTGCTCTTCTATTAGAAATGGTGTTGGTACCAACTTTTTTAAAAAAACTTAATTTTATTTTTAAACTAAAGTAAGTTTTTTTTGAAATTAGAGTGTTGACGTTGGGAAAATTGTGTCCCTTTCTGTGCTTGCCTTTTTGTGTTCTCATTTGGTGGAGTTTTGCTTGAAAAGGCGAGTTTAAAAAGGTCTGACATGTGAATGTCGGCGATTTGACATTTAGAGTCCCCAGTTAATAGATTTGAAATGGTTTTACCAACTCAACTGATTTTAAAAAGGTTTACACAAAGGCCCAATGATTGGACACTGTTTTACTGGCCTTAGAAACCAAGATTCATTGAGTCTAGGGGCTTGATTAAGTGGGGGGAAGGTGTTAGGCTCCCCCTGACTTTTGTGAAAACACGGTTATCACAACTTTTCAATTACCCTAATTATCTGTATGTGCGTGTGTATGTGTTTATTGGGCCTATGTGCAACTATCTGGAAGTAGTGCTATGCCTCATTTTCACCTATATACAAAGGGTTTGACTTGTATATAAAAGTTCAATTATAACAAAATATAGCAGTGAAGTTTTGAAAAACAGGTTTTCAAACCCTTATGCTCAATAGTAATTGAGGCATTTAATACTTCTATTTTATTTTGTATTCGGCTTGATTGATTATATTTTTGAGATGCAAAGCATCTTTGAGAAAATAAGATACATAGCAGTGCCGAACTTCTTATGGGCATGATAACCTTCCAAGGATATCCAGACATCGTAGATTATTTACAAGCTGGCTGCATCTGAAAAGCGTCCATCGTGGGAACCGGATCTAGATTCACAGGTTGAATCTTCGATCTCATGGCTCCTACGCTCAGATGATAGATTAATATGTACAAAGTCTAGAAAGAAAACTATAATGGTTATCTCTAAAAGAAGATTATGCCATCCTACATGGTTAGAAACAGGAATGCAAAATTTCGAGTGTCTACAAAGAGATTGGTAGATTTTTAGAATGATTTAGAAAATTATCCAACTTTTGACATATTTTTTTCTCGAGACAAATTTCTCTTCTCTCTATCAAAAAATGCAAGTTGAAGTGACGTTTAAAAAAAATAAAAAATGCAAAACAACAAAATCCACTTGAACACAATTTTACTTTTTAGGAAATTGAACTTGAACGCCATTTTAATTGGCGTTACAATTTTTTTTTTAAAAAAAATTGATTTTTTGAAAATAAAATTCTATATTTTTTTTTAAAATGAATTTAATTTTAATTTGGTTGCCTCATATTTAAAAATATATATATAGATCGGACTCTTTAACGCCAAAGTAACTAGCTCTGTAACTATTTTGTACGTGGGAGGTTTGAAGTGATTGGAGTAGTCATTAATAATGTTTTGTTCTATTTGTTGACTAGAAATGTAAAGTAAGAGAGGAATAGGAAACTTGAGCCACGACTCTATGATTTAAGTCATTACTCTACGATCGTTAAGTCATGACTCTACAATCGTTTAGTCATGACTCTATAATCGTTTAATCATGACTCTACGATCGTTAAGTCTAATCTCAAAGAGCGTTTAGTTATGACTCTACGATCGTTAAGTCATTACTCTACGATCATTTAGTCATGACTCTATTATCGTTAAGTCATGACTCTACGATCTAAGTTTAAGTTATTTTGCAATTGTATAGTGACTTCAGCCTTTACTATCGCAAAGCTACTCTACTATCGTAGAGCTACTCAGTAAAGCAAGCATGAAACTAGTGCTACTCCTGGGTTGTTACAACTCTTGTCTATTCTATGACACAGTCTGATAAGTGGGTTTTATACCTACTTATTGGATATCAATTCACTAGAACTATGCCCACCTCAAGTACATTTTAGTGTGTTTTTAGTTGCATTTTGTGTTATTTTGCATTGCATGTACTGAGAACTCCTTTGGTGTAAAAGTGCAGGAAAATGGCATAGCTCGGCGTTGGTAGATGGCATGAGACTAATGGAAGTATGATGCAAGGAACAAGTGGAGATAAGCAACTGAGCATTAATGAAGGAAGAATGATTAGTAGTTAAACACGAAGCGATGCAATGAGACTCAAGAATGCAGATTGCAGGAGCCACGGCCACATTACAGTTAAAAGACGCTAAAACCGCGCCATCAACCTGACACGAGCTCATTTTACATATATGGCGCCAGCCCATGTTTACAAAAGGGATCGCGTCTTGTGTAAGCGTGTCATGATACGCAATTGCTGATTTTATTTTATTTTTGAAATTTTAAGTGTTTAGATTGATATAAACTACTCTGGTTGGTACCAGACGCATCTATCTATTACTTTTACGAGTATTTCATATTAGAGAACTAGGGTTTTTATGCTTTGAGCAATTTCCAATGAAGATCCAAGTATAGACTTAATATTTTCAATTTCTTCTTTGGAATTCAATCATTGTCTATGAATTACTTTTATGTTGATGGAGATTATTGAGGGTTTGAACATCACGTTTGGATTATAAACAACAATTGGGTTTGATCAATTCTATCTTATCACTCAATTATTTTCAGTTAGTTTTCATGTGTTACTCTAATCCCATAATGGCTTTTGGTTCAGACATGAACTAAACTCCATTATGGGATTCTAATGGATTTTAATATGTAGTCTAATTGATGGCTTGATTGCTGGACTGTTTGTGTATCATCAGGAATTTCTATTATGGTTGATTTGAGTGCATGAATGATTGATCACCATTCATTTTATGTGCTTATATGGAGTTGAAAAATAACATGCGAGTATGGTTGTAATCATGATAGCATGCGTATATGGGGCTGATTTGCTTAGCTTTATATTTCGTGAACCAGATAGAAATATACTGTTTCACCGTGTGAGTTATATAAGGGCTTGTGTTTAAATTCAATATGGCTGCAATTTCATATAGAAATATAGTGAGGTTGGTTTTATTGAAGATTACATGATGTCTATTGTATGTGGATGTTATGTAAGTAGGTCAAAATACATTGAAAAATGGTTATGTCTACGTTCGTGCTCTTGGCTAATTTTCTGTGATACATGAATAATCTTGCATGACGGTGGTATTTAGATGAACAATTAAATGAAGTTAGGATCCCATTATTTCCAGATTTGATTTATTACATTAATATTCTTCTTTTAGTTATTATTTGAGTTTAGACAAAATCATAAGCGTTCGTTTAAGCATATAAAAATAGTGATATAGTTGATGCATAATAATTAAATTTTGAAACCTTTCTCCGTGGATCGATACTCTACTTATTCTGTATTACTTGTTGACCCGTGTATGCTTGCATGAGTTAGAGTCCTTTTGTTAAAATTAAAAAGGAGGCAACACAGTCCAAGTATTCTAAGCCGGATTCAAAATATTATAGGCCATTTCAGGTGCTTGAAAGGATTAGTCATATTTCTTATAAGTTGTTGCTACCGGCTTAAGCCAAAATTCACCTGTGTTCCATGTTTCTCTTTCAAAGAAAAAAATTGGTGTTGTAGCATAGGTGTCTCTGGTCTTGCCATTAGTAGATGTTCATGAACAGTTCATTATTAAGCCTATTGCAGTCATTGATCGCAGACTGATAAAGAAGAATAATGCAGGCATGTAGATGTTGTTCAAGTCTTAATCCAATTGTCTAATGTTTTACCTTCTGAAGCACTCTAGAGACTTCATCTAATATTCATGCTCAATTTCCATCTTTCAATCCTTGAGGACAAGGATCCTTTTAAGGATAAGGGATTGTAAGGAATTGTTATGGTGTTAGTTAAAGAAGTTAAACATGAGTAGTTGGTCTGGGTAGAAATGTCATTTCTAAGTAAAATGTGCTTGTATTTCATTTTACCTGGAAAGTTTTTACATATTGTTGGAGGGTTGTTTGTAAAGTAAAATGACATGGAATAAATTGTTTTTCCATTCCTTTAACTTCTATATCTTTTTTCTTCATTTCCCTTTCTCTGTATCTCTGTTCTCTTGCTTAATTTTTCTACAATTATCTGAGATTCCTTTTAGAATTGATAGCACAATAGTCAATTCCTTACAGAGAAGTTCAACAAGATTGGACCTTGTAGTACAATTAAGACAATATTGCATGTTTTGGATGGAGATGGGAGGCCAACAGTTGCTCAAACAGTGAGGAAGTTGGGGAAGGAAGGGGGATTGGGTTCTTGTTATAGACGGTTGGGGCCAAGGTGGGCTTGAATGTCTTTGTCTACAATAACTATGATCACTACTTATGAGTTTCTCAAGAGATCGTCTACTAAAAATCAAGAGACCTTTGGTAATCAATCAAGAATGCAAGAACACGAGAGGTAATAACCTTTAAAACCTTAATCTTCATCTCTTCAATTTGGTTTTTGATAGGGAAGTTATTATTGGTGGAGTATGTATTGTCTGAAGCAATAAGTATGGATGATAGTGTACTAAAAACACTAAAAAAACATAATAAGTTGAATCATAAACAATGATTAAGCACTTAATGAATAAAAACATGAAAAACTTAGAGCTTGTTGTTAATGGACAAGTTTAAAACCATCGTGTATATGGTTAGATGCTATATGCTTGATTAGGATGCTAGATGTTTGAATAATGGAATGATTCCATTTGGAACAGAGTTAAAATCTCGTATAACGAAGTTATGGTGAAATTTCTAATAAAAGACGTTAATTGTTGAAATCGTAGTTAACTAGGATTTCTGAACAAAAATGGAATGTTAATAACGAACCTAGAAAGCTAGGGTTTTGTGAACATATTGAAGAACATGAAATTTATGAGTCATCGATTCTAGAACTGACGACTTAAGATATTGTATGGGGCTAGAGCAAGTGTTGCATATTATGTGAATCAGATAGGCGTATACTGTTTCACCGTATGAGCTATAATAAGGGTTGTGCTTAATATCAATAGGATTGCAATTGTGCATAGGAATATGGTAATTGTGATGGTATTGGTGATTACATAGAGTCTAACATCTGTAGATGCTATGTGAGTTGGTTATAGTGCATTGGAAAATGGTTATAACTCTCTTCGTGCTCTTGGCTATTTTCCTGTGATATGTGAACACTTCTTGTATGACATATGGCGATTAAACAAAATATTGAATGAAGTTAGGATCCCATTGTTTCCACATCATATTTAGTCCATTTATATTCTTATTTTTAGTTGGTAATCATAGTTAGTTCAAATCAACAATTAAGTCTATAGTCTTAGCATATAAATATAGTGAGTTGATTAATGCATAGTATTCTAAGTTTAACAACTTTCTTTGTGGGATCGATACTTTACTTACTCTGTATTACTTGTTGTCCCGTGTATACTTGCATGAGTTAGAGCTCTTTTATAATAACTATAAAAGAGGCAACAGACGCCCCCAAAATAGGTATATACAACCCATTCTGAGTCGCTAAATACATGGTATAGAACTCAAATACAAACTTCATTTATACAAGTACTAACTGTCGTGTAAAATACGACAAAACATAAACTGTGAGTTTTAATACAAATATTGTCTTGTAGGCAATATCCAAACTCAAAATAAGTCCACATTACAATTATTATCACATTATTTTATAGAATAGTGTGGACTACTATAGCCACCATCTTGGACCATAACTCCATTCCCCGACTAGTCCCAGCTATATTCTCATTTCCCGAAGAGAATAATGAAAGAAAAGGGTGAGTTCAATTAGCCCAGTAAAGAATATTATGACTAAGATAATGTAGAATAAATTATCCTTAGTCCTTAACAGTGTAAAAACTGATAGAATACAATAGACAACAAGTTTAGATCAATAACTGCAGTAGAACAAGCAATCCATTAGAAGAGTCAAGTAGATCATGATGTCTACTATCTTCTATGATTTAAAAGTTCATCATCAATATTTTACCTTTGTAACACAACTCAATATATATTTCACATCATCGAATTATCCATGCACTACGGGCCAAGGATATTCGTTAGTATCACCAGTGGTCATGATCATGCCAAACAACTATCCATCTATGCACTACGGGCCAAAGAGGACTTTCACCACATCATTTGTTTGTAACATTACAGGTCATGATTATACCAATACACAATTCCTGGTCATAATCATACCAATCAACAGTCCATCTATGCACTACGGCCAAAGATGACTTTCACCACAATATAAGCATGAGGATAATGACAATGATATAAGAATTCAATCCAGTGAGATCAAGGATAAATATTAAGTATTTATAATTCAATTTATCAAGAGTTTAAGAATGTCCAAATTGTCAACATGATAATTAATTGTGGAGTAAAATTCAAGAATGATATTCATGTATCAAAAATAATTTGGACAAAAAAGAAAAATAATTTTTCGTGAATAGTATCCTTGGTGAATAGTACCCCGATATGAAAAGATTAAAATTTAATAAGAAAGTTCAGAAAAATATTTCAGTGAAATGATACTAGATGAAGCGCAAAATTCAAAGATATTCTACTAATTTTAGGGAGTATAGAAGTAATAATTATCAAACTAAGTGTATTAGGAATATGAAACGAAATAATATTACTTACATACTACAGAGTATGAAAGAAAATAATATTTCTTACGAATATTAAATGAAAATAATATCCCTTACCTTAGTAGGAGAGTTATTCCGACTGGTATAGCGGAGAGAAGAAAACTTGCACTATTTGCTACAATCAAAGTATCTTTATACTAGAAAGAAATACGCACAATATTATAAAAGAAAAATTCTCTGATTCTGCTGTTATTTTCATTTCTTAACTAAGCATCCTATTTATAGGAGAATGGCAGGGTACTATTTAAGAAAATCACGGATGCATGCAAAGAAAGGAATTTCGAGCAGCAATTTAAGCGTGAAAATCGATTTTTACTATTCATTACTGTGCAATAAAATATTCTAATAAAACAAAAACTCTATATAAAATATAATATATTCTATTTATAATTTAATAAAACAAATAACTTTATATATAATATAAAAATTATTCTGTTTTATATAAAAAGTTTTCTGTTTTATTACTATTATAATAATAATAAAACAAAACTGAGACAATTTTCTACCTGCGATTTTGAAAAATGAGTAATTGGGGTCCATGTAATAAACCAAACCTACAACAAATACTTCATGAAAAACCCATCTATTTATATCAAAAATTGAATAAATATTTACCATAAATCACTTATCTTCAATAAACATATTTTTAATCTTTCAACAATTATTCATCATTAATATTATAACTCACAATATTGACAACCAGATCATTCCCAGCAAAGAGGGAGCTTTCCGATAAGGACTTTTCCTTATTGGCGCACAATTAAATAACCTAACCCCTTTCCTTGACAGAACTTTCTAGACATTATCAATAATGCCAATAATAATATGAATAACTGTGTCATCTCAATTATTGATTTAATAATATAAAATATTATGCAGATAATACTGTGATAATAATTGAATCAATAATATGAGATACTATGCAGCAACTGCTGTGGCAATAATTAAATAAGATTAAGTGACTTCTTAAGTAAGCATCAATTGTGATGCCCCCAAAATAGGTATACATCACCCATCTTGGGTCATCAAATACATGGTACTGAATATAAATATAAACTTAATTATACAACATGAGCTGAGAGTTTTTACACGAATATTATCTTCTAGACAATATCCAAACTAAAATAGAGTCCTCATTACATTTATTGTCACACTATTTTATAGAATAGTGAGAACTACTATAACACCATCTCGGACCATCACTCCGTTCCCCGACTAGTCCCGACTACGTTCTAATTTCCTGAAGAGAACAATGAAAGAAAAAGGGTGAGCTCAACTAGCCCAATAAGAAATATTATAACTAAGATAATGCAAAATAAATTATCATTAGTCTTCAACAGTGTTAAACTGATAAAATACAATAAACATCAAGTTAACTTCAGCGGAACAAGCAATCCATTAGAAGAGTCAAGTAGAGCATGATATCTACAATCTTCTAAGATTTAAAAAGTTTTTCATCAATTTTATCACTGAGACTCAGCTTAATAAATATACGAGTGAATAATATTTGAGTGAAAAGTAATCGGGTAAATAGTAACCCATGAATAGTAACTCGTGAATAGTACTCTAGCATAAAAAGTGTCCCGAATACCCGAGTGAATAATATTTAACTGAATAGTAACTGGGTGAATAATAACCCATAAATAGTAACTCATGAATAGTATTCCGCTATAAAAGGATCAATAATTATCAAGAAAGCTGATAATAATATTTTCATGAAAAGATATTGGATGAAGAGTAAATATCAAGGATATTCTACTAATTTCACGGAGTATAGAAGCAATACTTTAACAAAATGAGTGTATAATTAGGAATATGAAACAAAATAATATTACTCACATACTACATAGTATGGAAGAAAATATTATTTCTACGAATACTGAAAAATATAATATCTCTTACCTTAGAAGAAGACTGGATACTGGAATAGTGAGGTAGCAGACTTCTCTTCTTCTTTCTCTTTATAGCTTCTTTCTCTATAATTGCTCTTGTGAGTCTTAGTGAATTGGTGAGAATGGAAGAAGAATGATCTTCTATTTATAGGAAAATATAGTTTCGATAATTGCACGTTTTGGGGCTCGAAATATTATAATATAATAACTTCATCTTTTTCTTCATTTTTAATTTAGTTCTGCAAGTATTATCAAACTTGCACCACCTCCCCTAATAGTACATTCATGTGAATCAATAGTTCTATACATGTGAAAAAAATAGTTACAGTATAGTACCTTCATCTATACCTCCATTTTTAATTTAGTCATGCAAGTATTATCAATCTTTCACCACCTCCTCTAATAGTACATTCATGTGAATCAATAGTACACACATGTGGACAAATAGTTATAAGCATGTGAAGTAATAGCAATTAATTGCCCATTTATCTAATTAATTACCCGATTGGTTTATATAACTTCCAAAAATCAACTATTATCGAAATAAATGTCGATTTCCACTAACACTAATAATTCCAACACAATGGAACTATCAATTTCTTCTTTAATCAACACGAACTTATTCATCATTAATATTATTACTCATAATATTTAACAACCAGATTATTCCCAGGAAAGAGGGGGCTTTTCGATAAGGATTTCTTCCCATTGGCGCACAATTAGGTGAGCAAACCACTCCTCGACAGAACTTTCTAGACATCATCAATATTGCAAATAATAATTTAAATAAATTTGTCGTCTCGATTATTGATTTAATAATATAGAATATTGATACTGTGATAATAATTGAATCAATAATATGAGAGATATTATGCAGTAATTACTGTAGCAATAATTGAGTATAACCGAGTGACTTCTTAGGTAAGCATCAATAATCAATACCGCAGTCTACTACGCAACCACGATGCCAGACATTGTATTTCTTTACCAACGGGGTAGTTCAACAATTTAACGGTAAAAATTTTGTCATTATTTTTATAAAAAGATAATTCTGTCATTTTCTAACTACGACAATACTTTCGTTGTGGGGTCCACCAATGATTGTGCCGTCGTATGAATATTCCCTATTAAAACGAATGTTCCCCGACCAATTGAATATTATATAACCACTTGTTTACTTTGTTAAATTTGTAAATATTACCCACAACTATAACATTATATCAAATCCACACCATAATATTCAAAATTTTATTTCGAGAAAAATTATTCTTTATTCATAAAAGTTGGGGTCTTACAACCTCCACTTCTTATGAAATTTCACCCTCGAAATTAGGGTATGTATCTGGTATGTCGAAGAGGCGAGGATACCTTGACTTTTTTTCAGATTCTAACTCCCAAGTAATTTCCTCAACATCGGGGTTTCTCCACAAAACTTTGACTTGAGGTATAACTTTGGAGCGTAGAATATGATCCTTCTTATCCAAGATTTTAACAGGTACCTCTTCATATGTTAAATCTTCCGTTATCTCATCCGGTTCTAATTCAATAATGTGGTTCGGGTCTTTCATATATTTAGATAACATAGATATGTGAAAAATGTCATAAACACGAGACATACTTGGCGGTAAGGCGAGTCTATAGGCCACAGTTCCTACTCGATCGAGGATTATAAATGGGCCAATGAATCGAGAATTGAGCTTTCCTCTCTTTCCACATCTCGTAACTCCTTTCCATGGAGCAACACGTAACAACACATGATCTCCAATATTGAATTCCACGTCCTTTCGATGAAGATCAACATAACTTTTTTGTCGATCTTGTGAGATTTTTATACGTTAATCGGATTGATTTGAATCTTTTTCGTAGTCATACATGCATCAACTCCAATCCCAACAACGTTGCTTCACCCACCTCATCCCAACATCTCGAGAGAATGACACTTTGTTCCATATAACGCGTCAAATGGAGCCATGCCAATACTTGCTTGATAACTGTTGTTGTAGGAAAACTCCATCAATGGTAAGAACTTGTCCCAATAAATCTTCAAGAGTTTGAATAGTCCTCTCCGACTGCCCGTCCGTTTGAGGATGATATGCCAAACTAAATCGTAAATCCGTGCCCAAAGCTTTTTGCAAACTAACCCAAAATCTTAAAGTGAATCTTGGGTCTCGATCAGAAACTATGGATACTAGCTTACCATGCAATCTTATAATTTCATTTATGTACATACGAGCAAGACGTTTAAGTGTATAAGTTTCTCGTATTGGTAAGAAATGAGCAGACTTGGTCAATCTATTAACAATGACCCAAATCGCATCTATGCCTTGAGAAACCTTGGGAAGACCAGTAATGAAATCCATGCTAATGTGCTCCCACTTCCATTTTGGAATTCTAAGTGGTTGTAATGGACCTTTTGGCACTTGAAGCTCTGCATTGACTCGTTGACAAGTTTGACACCTTGACATAAACCATGCTATCTCTTTCTTCATATTGCTCCACCAAAATATATGTCAAAGATCACGATACATTTTGGTACTCCCAGGATGGATTAAAAATGGTGTGTTGTGCGCCTCCATCATGATTTTATACTTCAAGTCAGAATCGTTAGGAACACAATGTCTGGAGTTAACTCGAAGTATTCCTTCTTCATCGATTCTTACTTTTGAAATACCACCTTCTTGCACTTTCTTCTTCATACGCATCAGCTCTAGGTCTATAGCTTGTATAGCTTTAACTTTATCGATTAAAGTCGGTTCTACTAGTATATTCGCCATCAACACATGGGTCCCTGGAGTCTTTAACTCTATCTCCATCCTTTGTAAGTAATACAAAATGGGCTTTTGTGTGACGCCCCCAAAATAGGTCCAATCCATCCAACCTATTCTGAGTCTCCAAATACATGGTACAGAAAACAACTACAACTCTATTATTACAATTGTCGTGCAAAATACAATAACACATATACTGTGAGTTTTAATACCAACTGTGACTCATGTCTCAACTATGGACAGCACCTCACAGTGATACCTTACATAAAGGTACAATTTAGAACTGTTTTAGAAATTAAAATCTTTGGGAAGTGCTCAAGGAAACCTTCGTACATAGGAGGCCATGAATCTAAGTTATGATAGATATCATATGTCCAGAGAATTATCCTTGGTTGATCTAATAGACCCCAAAGAAAAACGAGAAGATTACTATCATGTTCCTTCCAATGGTGAGTCTTCTCTTGACATATAACTATCTCCACCGTCTGGGATTGAATATTATGTTTCAACCCAACTCCAAGATCATATAGGTAGTGCTCGTAGATATACTTATCAAGTGGATGTGCACAACCCTTTCTCATGATAACACAAGATTGTATGTCATTAGACATCTTGTATGATAGTGGCAAAACACCCTTCCAAAGTTGGGTTCACCTCACTTTATTGTTGTTCACCAAAATCTATTATTAAGTGACGTATAATATATGACACACACATCTTAGGTCCTCAATACAATTATATATTTATGTCATGCCGTTTTATAATGTGTTGAGAAACTTTGACAGTCTCAGACCACCACACTATTCCACTGTTATCCCCGCTCGACCCAACTACACTCTTATTACTTGAAAGGAATTGTGAAGCAGAAGGGTGAGCACAACTAGCTCAATAAAGAATATCATGACTAAAGATAATTAAATTATCAATAGCCTTCATTAGTAATAAATCAGAGATTTAGAACATATGGTAGATGATAAAACTTTTCAACCATAGTTGCGGTAACGAACGTAATCCACTAAAAGAGTCAAATATACCATAATGTCTATTATCTTCTATGTTAAAAGTCCACCAACAATGTTTTATCCTCAGTAATCAATCAATCAGCGGTTCTTGTCCACAATCATATGAATAACTCATAATCATATTTGTGGTTTCAAATTCCTTTTCTCATCCAGGACGAAGATAATTTACATTACCTGTCTTTACCTGAAACATCAAAGATCATGGTTATACCAAATCACAGCCTCTGTTCATAATCATACTAATAAGTTCATCTTCGCACTATGGGCCAAAGATATTCATTAACAGCTCATCTTTGCACTACATGCCAAAGATATTCAAAGAACATGTCATCTTTGCACTCACGGGCCAAAGATATTCAACAACAGTCATCTTTCTACTACGGGCCAAAGATATTCATCAACACTTCATCTTTGCACTACAGGCCAAAGATATTCAACAACATGTCATCTTTGCACTACGGGCCAAAGATATTAATATCTCAAAGAAATATATAATCATTTCAGAATTTATCTAAACAATAATTATAACCATGTTGATCAATTCACCTTTGCACTTAAGCTAAAAGATATTCAATTATAAATTCAATGGTCATGATCATACTAGTCAACAATTCATCTTTGCACTACTGGCCAAAGAGAACCATATAGTCACGATCATACCAATAATCTACCCATCTTTACACTCAAGCCAAAGAGAAATTTCTTCACCGAGGATTATAAAAATATTATATATGATAATAAAAACAATATGATCAAAACATGGATTTAATTTCAAGAGTAAGATTCATAAATCAACAATAACTTGGTCAGAAAAAGAAACCAATCTTATCGTGAATAGTAACTCATGAATAGTAACTCGTGAATAGTAACTCATGAATAGTAATTCATGAATAGTAATCCCGACATGAAAAAGATAGAAATTCTACAATAAAATCCATACCAATATTTCGATATAATGATATTGAAAGAATAACATTTCTTAAACTTATAAACAATTTATTTAAATTATTTACACTTTATTAATTAATGCATTTAATCATACTAAAATGCCAAACTCATAAGATTTCATTACCAATAACCAACAACTTCATCAAAAATCTGCATATACCGTATATAGGATTTCCAAGCCATAAAATCCTATTTTTCAATTTTGTTACTTCACATAACATATTTAATTCCTTTATTCATAACTAGTCCATTTTCATGAAAATACCAAATCAAGTACAAAAAAATTTTCTTTAAGGGATTTAGCGTAAACATAGTCCCATATTGAACATATATTTTTCTCGTAATTTTTTAAATTCATTTATTATTTTTCATATGGCCAAAACTACCGAATATTTAGACATTTATCATAAATTTTACTTTTTTCCAAAAATTTCAAAATTTACAGGGTATACTGATATTATATAGATGTACTCCCAATAAAAATTTCATCAATTTTGGAGTTAACCACAAGGAGTTATAAGGGTTTACTTTTAAAATAGTCTTTTTCCGTAAAATTCATATTTCCTAATCTATACATCCAAAAATTGCCATTTTTGGACACAATCAATAAAACTCATCAAATTATCATTTCAAATATTTCCAGAATTTTTGAAGATCAGAAAAATTACGAAACTGAAGAAACATAATAACCCTTAAAATCCTTTACCTCAAAAGAGCAGTATTTCTGACCGGAATGTAAAGTCGACGAAACCTTGCACTGAATAGAAACTCTTAAAGTATCTAAATACTCACAAAATACTCTTGATAATATAGAGAGAGAAAGAGAGAAAGCTTATGTTTCTGGTGTGATTTTCAATTCTAACTTAGTCCTCAATTTATAGGAAAATGTTAGCACGCCGAAGCAGACTTGACCTGCTACCTGATGACTTTACCTGCTACTACTGCCACCCACCACATTTGAATTATAATTTCAGCACATTTCTTCACTAACCATAGGTGGGGCCCACGCATTCTAGAATTTTCCACCAAAATCATTTATAAACCTAATTTTCGAATCAGTCACCTCTTAAAATTCATAACAAATCATACGTTCATTTTTAACGATTCAAAATTTGTGGACATATACTCAACTTATATATGTATAACATATCCAAAAATCACAACGATTCAACGGTTGGATTAAAAATTATAACTCACGCAATATATCGTAAAAATACTGATTTGATTTTTTTAATACCTCCATTCCGACAAAGATACTGATAAAACACCTCAACATTAAATCCTTCAATTATAACCACATAAAATAAATAAATCCATCATTTATATCCACATCAAATAAATATTTCATTATCATATAAATCAATAATTAATTATTCACAAATAATATTACAGAATCACAATTATGACAACCACGGTAGCTCCTGGAAGAGGGGCTTTCCAATAAGGATTTCTCCTTACTGGCGCGCAATTAGATAACCAAACCTCTCCTTGACAGAACTTTCTAGACATTGCCAATAATGCTATTTAATAATATTATCCAAATAATATAAATTATTAATCTGATAATGGGAAATACTGTGCAGTGACAATTATTGAAATAACAATAATATAAAATATCAACACAGCAATTATTGAACCAATAAAATAAAATATTAAACAGTAATTACTATAACAATTATTGAGTAGTGCCTTCTTACGTAAGGATCAATAATTCAAAAATACTATGCAATACCGTGTGTCTATCGTACAACAACATGTATTACTATATTTTTTAACTAAAGAAGTATTCCAACGATGTTAATTGAGTAACAACTATGCCGTTATTTATAAAAACTTAAACTTGTTATTTTTTTTCATCCGATAGTTATTACATTATGGGGCCCTGGCAAATTTACCAGTTGTATAAATATTCCACGACATCAAGAATATTCCACGACCGAACAAATATTCCCCAACAACAATAAGTATTTTATAGCCACTTGCTTATTTTGAAAAAAAAATTTATATATCACCCTTAACTTTACTTTTTATCAATTTAACCATTTACTAAATAAGAAAATTGAATACTTTTATTTCATAAAATTTGGGGTCTTACAATCTCCCTTCCTTATGAAATTTCGTCCCCAAAATTTATGTACCTGGTATTTCAAAGAGTTGAGAATACCTTACTTTCATTTCAGATTCCATCTTCTCTTTCATCATGATTTCTCCATTGCTCATCTCCTGTATTTCAGATATCATTCTAGAATATAGCTTCAAAACAAGGGTTAATTAAACAAATTAACATATCACATAATATCCCGATATTATGATTGACCAACAAATAAGCTTAGGTAGGACACACACTAGAGAAGGATATTACTCGTCTCTCCCCTCCTAGTTCTAATCCCGCATCTCCGCCAGAGATCATATCCCTAAGCTCTGATACCAACTGTGATGCCCCCAAAATAGGTCCAATCCATCCAACCTATTCTAAGTCTCTAAATACATGGTACAAAAAATAACTACAACTCTATTACTATAATTGTCGTGCAAAATACAACAACACATATACTGTGAGTTTTAATACCAACTGTGACTCATGTCCCAACTATGGACAACACCTCACAGTGATACCTTATATAAAGGTACAATTTAGAACTGTTTTAGAAATTAAAATCTTTGGGAAGTGCTCAAGAAAACCTTCGTACATAGGAGGCCATGAATCTATGTTATGATAGATATCATATGTCCAGAGAATTATCCTTGATTGATCTAATAGACCCCAAAGAAAAACGAGAAGATTACTATCATGTTCCTTCCAATGGTGAGTCTTCTCTTGACATATAACTATCTCCATCGTCTGCGATTGAATATTATGTTTCAACCCAACTCCAAGATCATATAGGTAGTGCTCGTAGATATACTCAGCAAGTGGATGTGCACAACCCTTTCTTATGATAACACGAGATTATATGTCATTTAGACATCTTGTATGATAGTGGCAAAACACCCTTCCAAAGTTGGGTTCACCTCACCCTATTGTTGTTCACCAAAATCAATTATTAAGTGACGTATAATATACGACACACACATCTTAGGTCCTCAATACAATTATATATTGTATGTCATGCCGTTTTATAATGTGTTGAGAAACTTTGACAGTCTCGGACCACCACAAGATTCCCTGTTATCCCCGGCCGACCCGAATTTACACTCTTATTACCTGAAAGGAATTGTGAAGCAAAAGGGTGAGCACAACTAGCTCAATAAAGAATATCATAACTAAAGATAATTAAATTATCAATAGCCTTCATTAGTAATAAATCAGAGATTTAGAACATATGGTAGATGATAAAACTTTTCAACCATAGTTGCAGCGGAACGAGCAATCCACTAAAAGAGTCAAATAGACCATACTGTCTATTATCTTCTCTATGTTAAAAGTCCACCAACAATGTTTTATCCCTATAACATCAATCAACAGTTCCTGTCAACAATCATATGAATAACTCATAATCATATTTATGGTTTCAAATTCCTTTTCTCATCTAGGACGAAGATAATTCGGGGTCTTACACTTTGCATTGACAACATCGCTTTTCGTACTCGCATATATCTTCTTCTACTCAATGCGTCGCCTACTACGTTCGCTTTTCGGGATGGTATTGAATGGTATGATCGTAAGCTTTCAACAGCGATCAAGCCATCGTCGTTGCCGCATGTTGAGTTCCTTTTGAGTGAAGAAATATTTGAGGCTTTTATGATCCGTATAGATCTCCACCTTCTCTCCATACAGGTAATGCCTCCAAATATTAAGCACAAAAATGACAGCTGCCAACTCTAGATCATGAGTAGGATAATTCCTCTCATATTCTTTGAGTTGTCATGAGGCATAGGCTATGACTTTCTCATATTGCATGAGAACACATCCTAAACCTTTGCCTGAAGCATCGCTGTATATGAGAAATACCTCCGAACCAGATGGTATTATCAGAACTGGTGCTAAAATGAGTCTCCTCTTGAGTTCTTGAAAACTCTTCTCACATTTCTCTCTCCAACCGAATTTTGTATCTTTTCGAGTCAGCTGAGTTAATGGAGTAGCGATTCGAGAAAATTCTTCCACAAATCTTCGATAATAACCAGCTAAGCCCAGAAAGCTACGTACATTGATTCATTAACGACTTAGGTTGCTCCCAGCTTTGAATTGCTTGACCAGTCAATGAGATATTGCATGATTTGATATCACGTGCCCAAGGAATGCTACTTCCTCAAGCCAGAACTCACATTTCTTTAACTTGGCATATAGCTTGTTTTCATAAAGCTTTTGGAGTATCAACCTCAAGTGTTGCTCATGATCTTCACGGCTTTTGGAGTAAATAAGGATGTCATCAATAAATACGACCACAATGTGATCCAAATATTCCTTGAATATTTGGTTCATCATATCCATGAAGGCAGCATGAGCATTAGTCAATCCAAAAGATATGACTAAGAATTCATAATGCCCACATCGAACCCTGAAAGCAGTCTTTGGAATGTCATCAGTTTTAATCTTTAATTGATGACATTCAGAATGAAGATCGAACTTTGAAAAGAATTTGGCGCCTTGCAACTGGTCAAAGATATCATCAATTCAAGGTAATGGGTACCTATTTTTTATGGTGACATGATTCAACTCCCGATAATTAATACAAAGTCACATACTTCCATCTTTCTTCTTCACAAATAGAACAGGAGCACCCTAAGGAGACGTACTAGGACGAATGAAACCGATGTCTAATAATTCCTGTAGTTGGGTTTTTAACTCCTGAAGTTCAATAGGAGCCATTTGATATGAGGATTTGGAAATGGGTTTTGTACCAGGTTCAAGGTCGACACAAAATAAAATTTCACACTCTGGGGGTAGGCCAGGAAGTTATTCAGGGAATACGTCAGGAAATTTATAAATAATAGAAATATCATTCAAATCCGATGTATTTTTATTTAAATCCGTGACATGGGCTAAGAAAGCTTAACATCTATTTTTCAATAAATGAATAGCTTTATGGCTTGATATGACAGTGATTGACTTTAGACGTTTGGTTGCTTGAATTCGTATAATAGGTTGGTTAAGAATATAAAAGCTAACTACCTTACGAAAACAATCAATTTTAGCATGATGGGTAGTTAACCAATCAATCCCTAAAATCACATCAAATGCAAGTATTTTCAAAGAGATAAGATCGACAGGTAACCTATGGTTACCGATTTGAATCAAATATAACTTATAAAAAGTGGATGTAATAAAGGTTTCTCCTAATGGAGTTTCAACAGATAAATCAAAGTCTAATTTCTCTTGAGTTAAATTTAAACGTTGAGTGCAAGTAGGAGAAATAAAAGAATGGGTAGAACCGGTATCAAATAAGGTATAAAATTTCCTAGAGTTTATGATTAGCTTACCTGTGATCACCTTGTTTGGATTCCTTGCTTTTTGGTAGGTTACAACAAACATTCTCCCTTGAACTACCGGTTTTGTCTTGTTTGGGATGGCCTTTGATGCCTCCATCCCAGCTGTACTTGACTTTGGTGCACGATAAAATCAAGCTAGGTGACCTTTTCTTCCATAATTGTAAAATGATTTGGATTGCTGCATACAGAGTTTGGACTAATGTGTCCCTCCCCTCCGCATTTGTAACATACGATCGACGATCGTTCTCCTTCCTTACCGACAGGCGCTGGTGCTGACGTCTTTCCATCATTATTGAATCTCCTCTTCTTGAAATTTCCACTTCTATTATCTTGGCAATGATTACCACCGAAGTGGTTACCATTTCTGGCATGTTGATTCCCTCCACGTTTGTTGTCACCGCTTCGATGACTGCTACCACTGGTATTATCGATTTGCCGGCTGCTCTCTCTTGGTTGGGTTGACTCATTATCT
This sequence comes from Panax quinquefolius, assembly GCA_020205615.1. Lineage (NCBI taxonomy): Eukaryota > Viridiplantae > Streptophyta > Magnoliopsida > Apiales > Araliaceae > Panax > Panax quinquefolius. The sequence continues at coordinate 119,779,172 of CM035167.1, read as the reverse complement.
CGCTCCAATAACTAAGCCCTATTTACAACATCTGAATACAAACACAGTTAGTGAGAAATTAGTTATTGACGTATCTCACGTTTCAAACCTCTTAAAAACATTCGTATCATTCTCTCTTCATTATCAACCAAGTGGGATGTAAACTGGGACAACTTGACAAACTTAGCTTCGTACTGTGACATAGTCATATTGTTTTGCTCTAGTTTGATGAACTCTACCTCCTTCATGTAACGAATACTTTTGGGAAAGTAATTGTCGTTGAATAGTTCTTGGAACTTCTCCCAAGACATCTTTAGTGAGGCAGGCTGAGTACGCTTTACAGATTCCCACCAGTAATCTACCTCTCCTTGCAACATGAAGGTGGCAAAGGGAACCTTTTTCTCTTTGGAGCATCCCAATACATAAAATATCTTGGTGATCTGCTTTATCCATGTCTCCGCCTTAAGTGGTTTTGGCTCTCCCCAAAACTCCGGTGGTCCCAGCTCCTTGAATTGTTTAGCGGTGACCGTCCGAGAGTTATTAGTGTTTCCACCTCAATTTGAAACAGAGTCGCTCTTGCCTTGATGTTGCATGAATTGGATAAAGCCTTTGAACATCCCATCGTTCATCATTTGATCGGTGTTGTTGTTTACCTGAGGATTATTGTCTTCCTGTTGCACATTATCCTGGGTATTGATCATTGGTGACTCAACGATCTCATGTGCTTCATTGCTGATCTCAACATTTTCAGATGTCATTATCAAACACTACCACAAAACAAGGGTTAATTGACATGTCACATATTATCTCTATATTCTGACCGACCAATTAAATATTCACCAGTAATGCTTTGGTTATGGGTGAAATTTGCAAATTTTACAAAATAAGCAAGTGGTTATAAAATATTCATTGCTGTCGGGGAATATTCATTTGGTCATGGAATATTCTTCTTTGTCTTGAATATTAAATTTAACGTTAAAACCATTTATGGTCCCCATAACGGAAAACGGTCGGATGAAGAAAATGAAAAATTTAAGTTTTTATAAATAATGACGTAATTATTACCGTTAACACTGTTGGATTACCTGGTGGTTAAAATACAGTAATACGCGTGGTTGCACAATAGCACACGGTATTGCACAATATTTTTGAATTATTGATTCTTACGTAAGAAGGCACTACTGAATAATTGTTACAGTAATTACTGTTCAATATTTTATTTTATTGATTCAATAATTACTGCGTCGATATTTTATATTATTGTTGTTTCAATGATTGTTATTGCATAGTATTTCCCATTATCAGATCAATAATTCATATTATTTGAATAATATTATTAGATAACATTATTGGCAATGTCTAAGGCAAGTTTGTCTTGATGAAAGGGTTTGGTCACCTAATTGCGCGCTAGTAAGGAGAAATCCTTCTCAGAAAGCCCACTATTTCCTAGGAACGACTTGGTTGTCATAATTGTGATTCTGTAATATTATTTGTGAATAATTAATTATTGATTTATATGATAAGAAATATTTATTTTATATGGACATAAAGGATGGATAGGAAAATATTTATTTTATGTGGATATAAATGAAGGAATTAATCTTTGAGGTATTTTATAAGTATTTTGTCGGAATGGAAGTATTAGAAATCGTCCGTATGTTGATTTTTACATTTTCATTTAGAACTTGGAAAAACTTAAAGCTACAAAGTTGTAGAGAATTTAATTTCCTATGAAATGGACATAAAATTTGTATTTTTCTGATAAAAGGGCTATTTATTATGAATTATTGATGTTTCAGAAATTAAATCTTTTTTTTGTGAAAGCATGTGCTGAAAATTTTTATTCAAAGGTGGAGTGCTGGTTGGTCTTGGCATGCGTAGAAAAAAGAAAAATAATAATATTATTTTATTAATTTAGCTCTGCTTTGGCATTCTAGCATTTTTCTATAAATAGGATTCTTAGTTAGAATTGAAAATCACATCAGAAACAAGTTCTCTCTCTCTATATATATATATATATATATATTATCGAGTGTATTTTGTGAGTATTTAGATAATTTGAGAGTTGCTATTCAATGCAAGTTTCCTTCAGCATCATATCCAATATTCCATTTAGAAATACTGTTCTTTTGAGGTAAGGGATGTTATTTTCATCGTAAATGATATTATTTCTTTCAATATCATTATGCTGAAATATTGTAGTATTTTTGAACTTGAATTATCGAAAGTATGAATCTCTAATCTTTGTCCTTTTATCTCACTGGATTCGTTCTCCAAAATGTTTTTCATCATCCTCAGTCTTTAATGGTGATACTTGATGAATATCTTTGACCTGTAGTGCAAAGATGAATGATTACCTGATGAATATCTTTGGCTCGTAGTGCAAAGATGATTAGGTGTTGAGATGAACATGACCAACTTGTGAAGCCCCCAAAATAGGTATACATCACCTATTCTGAGTCGACAAATACATGGTACAGAATACAAATACAATCTTTAATATACAACAAGAGAGCTGTGAGTTTTAATACAAATACCGTCTTCAAGACAATATCCACTCTCAGAATAAGTCCTCATTACATTTATTATCACACTATTTAATAGAATAGTGAGGACTACTAATACTATCATCTGGTCCATCACTCCGTTTCCTGACTCGTCCCAGCTATATTCTCATTTCCTGAAGAGAACAGTGAAAGAAAGGGTGAGCTCAACTAGCCCAGTAAGAAATATTATGACTAAGATAATGCAGAATAAATTATCATTAGTCTACAACAATGTTAAACTGATAAAATACAATAGACATCAAGTTTAACTGCAGCGGGACAAGCAATCCATTAAAAGAGTCAAGTAAAGAATAAAATCTACTATCTTTTATGATTTAAAAGGAATTTCATCACTTTTATCGCTGAGACTCAGCTTAATAAATAACCCACATCATCGAATCACCCCTGCACTATGGCCAATGATATTCTTTAGTATCACGACCATAAATTATCCATACACTATGGGCCAAGGACATTCGTGTATTCATCAATGGTCATGATCATGCCAACAACTATCCATCAATGCACTACTGGCCAATGAGGACTTTTACCACATCATTTGTAATATTACGGTCATGATTACACCGAATAATCCCTGGTCATAATCATACCAAGTCCATCTATGCACTACAGGCCACAAATGACTTTCAACAAAATATAAACATGAGGATGATGACAATGATATAAGAATTCAATAAAACAAGTTCAAGAATTAATTTATCCGAGGCCCGATAACGTCCAAATTGTTAACATGATATTTCTTTGTAGAGTAAAATTCAAGAATGCTTGAGAAGAATATTTCCATGAAAAGATCTTTGGATGAAGCGTAAATATCAAGGATATTCCACTAATTTCATGGAGTATAGAAGTCAAAACTTTAACCAACTGAGTATAATAAGGAATGGAATAACAAAAGAAATCACCAAGCATGCGGTAGACCACACATGCAAGTTATTCCAACAGAATAATAAAGACAAAACCAGGTCCGGCGTAAAACGCACAAATCGGATGTTCCAACAGAATGGTAAAGAATGAAATAACAGAAGAATTTCACCATGTATGCGGTACTTTGCATAGACAGGTTATTCCAACATAATGATAAAGAATGGAATAACAGAAGTTCTCTCCATGAATACAAAAGAAATAATACCCCTTACCTTTGTAAGAAACTGGATATAGGAGTAGTGAGGTAGCAGGCTTCTCTTCTTCTATAGATTTTCTCTCTACAATTTCTCTTTATAATAATTGCTCTATAGATTTAGTGAATTGGTGAGAAATGAAGGAAGAATGAACTTCTATTTATAGAAAAATATAGTTTCGATAATTTACGCGTTTGGGGCTCGAAAAAATTATAAAGACAATACCTCCAACTTTTCCTTTATTTTTAATTTAGTCATGCAAGTATTATCAAACTTGCACCACCTCCCCTAATAGTAAATATTGTGATTCAATAGTAAATCATGTGAAATAATAGTTCTAAACATGTGAAAATATGAATTTCAGTATAGTACCTCCATCTATACCTCTATTTTTAACTTAGTCATGAAAGTATTATCAATCTTTCATCAACTCCCTAATAGTAACAAGAATGTGAAACAATGAGTACACACATGTAAACAAATAGTTATAATCATGTGAATTAATAGCAATCAATTGCTCATTTATCCTAAGTAAATACTTCGATTGGTCAATATAACCTCCAGACATCAATTATTATCGAAATAAATGTCGATTTTCACTAACACAAATAATTCCAACATAATGAAACTATTTTTATCAACAATATAAATTTTGAAATTTTGAAGTTTGACTTTTCCCAAAAAAGTCAACTATTGACTTTTTGACCAAAAAGTTAATCCCGAAAATTTTGTGTTTATAGACTATTTTTTTACTAATTTCATCGTTCCGGACTCAAATATCACGTCCGCGTCTCCAAATTGAACTCCGAACACAACTTCAATTTTTAATAACATTCATCATTAATATTATAACTCACAATATTTATCAACCAGGTCGTTCCCAGGAAAGAGGGGGCTTTTCGATAAGGATTTCTCCCTATTGGCGCGCAATTATATTATCTAACCTCTCCTTGACAAAACTTCTAAATATTATAAATATTACAATTTATAATATGAATAACTTTGTCATCTCAATTATTGATTTAATAAAATAACATTTTATGCAGATGATACTGTGATAATAATTGAATCAATAATATGAGAGATATGATGCAACAATTACTGTAGCAATAATTGAGTATAACTGAGTGACTTCTCACGTAAGCATCAATAATCAATACCGTGTGCAACTATGCAACCATGCGTATTACTATACTTTTACTACCGAGTAGTTCAACAATATTAATAGTAAAACTTTCGCCGTTATTTTTATAAAAATATTTTTGTCGTTTTCTCAATCCGACAATAATTCTGTTGTGGGATCCACCAATGATTGTGCTGTTGTACGAATATTTCCTGCTAAAACGAATATTCTCCGACCAATCGAATATAATATAACAACTTGCATACTTTGCAGAATTTATAAATACTACCCACAACTATAACATTATAATAAATTCATTCCATAATATTCAAAATGATAATTATAAAAATCATCTTTATTCATAAAAGTTGGGGTCTTACAACCTCCCTTCTTATGAAATTTCACCCTCGAAATTAGGTGCATTACTGGTATGTCGAATAGGTGAGGATATCTTGACTTCATCTCAGATTCTAACTCCCAAGTCCATTTCTTCCACGTCTGGTTTCTCCCACAAAACTTTGACTTGAGGTATAACCTTGGAGCGTAGAATATGATCCTTCTTATCCAAGATTTTAATAGGTAACCCTTCATACGTTAAATCTTCCTCTATCTCGTCCGGTTCTAATTCAATAATGTGATTCGGGTCTTCCTTATATTTACGTAACATGGATATGTGAAACACGTTATGAACACGAGACATACTTGGCGGTAAAGCGAGTCTATACGCCTACGCTCCTACTCGATCGAGGATTAAAATGGGCCAATGAATCAAGGATTGAGCTTTCCTCTCTTTCCAAATCTCGTAACTCCTTTCCATGGAGTAACACGTAATAACAACACATGATCTCCAATATCGAATTCCACGTCCTTTCAATGAAGATTAACATAACTCTTTTGTCGATCTTGTGAGGTTTTTATACGTTGTCGGATCGTTTGAATCTTTTTCGTAGTCATACATACTAAATCCGGTCCCAACAATGTTGGTTCACCCACCTCATCCTAACATACTGGAGAACGACACTTTCTTCCATACAATGCCTCGAATGAAGCCATGCCAATACTTACTTGATAACTGTTGTTGTAGGAAAACTCCACTAATGGTAAGAACTTGTCCCAACTTCCCTTGAAGTCAAGGACATAGAGTCTTAATAAATCTTCAAGAGTTTGAATAGTCCTCTTTGATTGTCCGTCCGTCTGAGGATGATATGCCGAACTAAATTGTAAATCTGTGCCCATAGCTTTTTGCAAACTAACCCAAAATCTTGAAGTGAATCTTGGGTCTCGATCAGAAACTATGGATACTGGCATACCATGCAATCTTACAATCTCATTTATATACATATTAGCAAGACGTTCAAGTGTATAAGTTTCTCGTATCGGTAAGAAATGAGCAGACTTGGTCAATCTATCAACAATGACCCAAATCGCATCTATGACTTGAGAAACCTCGGGAAGACCAGTAACGAAATCCATGGTAATGTGCTCCCACTTCCATTCTGGAATTTCAAGTGGTTGCAATGGACCTTTTGGCACTTGATGCTCCTCCTTAACTCGTTGACAAGTTAGACACCTTGAGATAAACCCCGCTATTTCTCTCTTCATATTGCTCCACCAAAATGTATGTCGAAGATCACGATACATTTTGGTACTCCCAAGATGGAAGGCAAACGGTGTGTTGTGCGCCTCCATCATAATTTTATACTTTAAATCATGGTCATTAGGAACACAAAGTCTGGAGTTGACTCGAAGTATTTCTTCTTCATCGATTCTTGCTTCCGGCATAGCACCTTCTTGCACTTTCTTTCTTATACGTATCAGCTCCAGGTCTGTAGTTTGAGCATCTTTAACTTTATCGATTAAAGTCAGTTCTACTCGTATATTCGCCATCATCACGTGGGTCCCTGGAGTCTTTATCTCTATTTCCATCATTTGTAAGTCATACAAAATGGGCCTTTGCGTTGACAATATCGCACTCGTACCCGCATATGATCTTCTACTTAATGTGTTAGCTACCACATTCGCTTTTCCAGGATGATATTGGATGGTATGTTCATAATCTTTCAGCAGTTCAAGCCAACGTCTTTGTTGCATGTTGAGTTCCTTTTGAGTGAAGAAATATTTGAGGCTTTTATGATCCGTAAAGATCTCCACTTTCTCCCCATACAAGTAATCCCTCCAAATCTTTAGTGCAAAAATGACTGCTGCCAACTCTAGATCATGAGTAGGATAATTCCTCTCATATTCTTTGAGTTGTCGTGAGGCATAGGCTATGACTTTCCCATGTTGCATGAGAACACAACCCCTAACCCTTTGCGCCCGAAGCATCACTATAGATGACAAATCCTCCGATCCGTATGGTATTGTCGAACAGTTTGAAATGAGTCTCCTCTTGAGTTCTTAAAAACTCTTCTCACATTCCTCACTCCAACCGAATTTTGTATCTTTCCGAGTCAGCTGAGTTAATGGAGTAGCGATTCGAGAAAATCCTTCCACTAATCTCCGATAATAACCAGCTAAGCCGAGAAAGCTACATACTTCGGTCACTGATTTGGGTTGCTCCCAGCTTTGAATAGCTTCAATCTTTGCTGGGTTAACAGATATTCCATGACTTGATACTACGTGCCCAAGGAATGCTACTTCCTTAAGCCAGAACTCGCATTTCTTCAACTTGGCATAAAGCTTATATTCACGAAGCTTTTGGAGTATTAGCCTCAAGTGTTGCTCATGATCTTCACGGCTTTTGGAATAAATACGGATGTCATCAATATAGACGACCACAAAGTGATCCAAATATTCCTTGAATACTCGGTTCATCATATCCATGAAGGCAGCAGAAGCATTAGTTAATCCAAAAGACATGACTAGGAATTCATAATGCCCGTACCGAGTTCTGAAAGCCGTCTTTGGAATGTCATCGGTTCTAATCTTCAATTGGTGATAACCAGAACGAAGATCAATCTTTATAAATAATCTGGCTCCTTGTAACTGGTCAAACAGGTCATCAATACGTGCCAATGGGTACTTATTTTTTATGGTAACATGGTTTAACTCCCGATAATTAATACAAAGTCGCATACTCCCATCTTTTTTTTTCACGAATAGAACAGGAGCACCCTAAGGAGACGTACTAGGATGAATGAAACCGATGTCTAACAATTCCTGCAGTTGGGTCTTTAACTCCTGAAGTTCAATAGGAGCCATTCGATATGGGGCTTTGGAAATAGGTTTTGTACTAGGTTCAAGGTCGATACAAAATTCAATTTCACGCTCTGGGGGTAGGCCTGGAAGTTTTTCAGGGAATACGTCAGGAAATTTATTAACAATAGAAATATCATTCAAAACTGACATTTTTTTATTTAGATCCGTGACATGAGCTAAGAAAGCTTGACATCTGTTTTTCAATAAACGAATAGCTTTATGGCTTGAGATGATAGTGATTGATTTTAATGGTTTGGTTGCTTGAATTCACATAATAGGTTGGTTAGGAATATAAAAGCTAACAACCTTACGAAAACAATCAATTTTTGAATGATGAGTAGTTAACCAATCAATCCCTAGAATTACGTCATATGTAAGTATTTTCAATGAAATAAGATCGATAGGTAATGTGAGGGTACCGATTTGAACTAAACAAGACTTATAAATAGTGGATGTAATGAAGGTTTCTCCCAATAGAGTTTCAACAGATAAGTCAAAGTCCAATTTCTCCGGAGTTAAATTTAAATGTTGAGCGCAAGTAGGAGAAATAAAAGAATGGGTAGAACCGGTATCAAATAAGGTATAGACTTCGCTAGAGTTTATGATAAGCTTACCCATGATGACCTCGTTCGGGTTCCTTGCTTTTACGGGAGGTCACAACAAACGCTCTCCTTGCACTTACTGACTTTGACTTTTCTAGACTACCTTTGGTGCCTCTATCCTAGCTGAACTTGTCTTCGGTGAATGACAAAATCGGGCTAGGTGACCTTTTCTTCCACAATTATAACATGCTTTGGACGACATCACGCAGTTTGGACTGATTTGTCCCTCCCCTCCACATTTGAAGCATATAATAGGTGGTCGTTCTCCTTCCTTCACAACGGGTGCTGGTGCTGACGTCTTTCCATCATTGTTAAATCTCCTCTTTTTGAAATGTCCATTCTTATTGTTTTGGCCCTGATTACCACCGAAGTGGTTACCATTTTTGGCATGCTGATTCCCTCCACGCTTGTTGTCACCGCTTCGATGACTGCTCTCACTGGTATTATCATTTTACCGACTGCTCTCTTTTGGTTGGGTTGACTCGTTATCGTGTTCCAATAACTGAGCCCTATTAATAACATCTGAATTCAAACACAGTTTATGAGAGATAAGATATTGACATATCTCGGGTTTCAAATCTCTTAGAAACATTCGCGTCATTCTCTCCTCATTATCAACCAAATAGGACGCAAACCGGGACAGCTCGGCAAACTTGGCTTCGTACTGCGACACGGTCATGTTGTTTTACTCCATTTTAATGAACTCTACCTCTTTCATGTGACGAATACTTTCGAGAAAGTACTTGTCGTTGAACAGTTCTTGAAACTTCTCCCAAGACATCTTTAGTGCAGTAGGTTGGGCCCGCAACATGAAGGTGGCGAAGGGAACCTTTTGCTCCTTGGAGCAACCCAAGACATTAAATATCTTGTTGATCTGTTTTATCCACGTCTCTGCCTTAAGTGGTTTTGGCTCTCCAAAAAACTCCGGTGGTCCCAGCTCCTTGAACTCGCTTTTGGCGGTGACCATCCGAGAGTTGCCGGTGTTTCCACTCGCATTTTGGACAGAGAGCCCTCTCACTTTGATGTTGCATAAATTGCATGAAGCCTCGTAACATTCCATCGTTCATCATTTGGTCGTTGTTGTTGTTTGCATGAGGATTGTCGCCTTCTTGATGCACATTGTCTCGGTTATTGATCTGTGGAGACTCAACGGCTCCCTCGCTCCATTGATGTTCTCAACATTCTCGGATGCCATTTTCAAATCTTGCCACAAAACAAGGGTTAATTAACATATCACATATTATACCTATACTCGACCGACCAATTAAATACCAAATAAACTTAGGTAGGTCATACTAGCGAAGAATTCCCCGCCTCTCCCCTCCTAGTTCTTGTCTCACATCTTAGCCAGGATCATATCCCTAAGCTTTGATACCAATCGTGGCGCCCCCAAAATAGGTATACATCACCTATTCGAGTCGCCAAATACATGGTACATAATACAAATACAATCTTTAATATACAACAAGAGAACATGAGTTTTAATACAATATCGCTCTTCAAGACAATATCCACTCTCGAATAAGTCCTAATTACATTTATTGTCACACTATTTAATAGAATAGTGAGGACTACTAATACTATCATCTGGTCCATCACTCCGTTCCCCGACTTGTCCCAGCTATATTCTCATTTCCTGAAGAGAACAGTGAAAGAAAGGGTGAGCTCAAATAGCCCAGTAAGAAATATTATGACTAAGATAATGCAGAATAAATTATAATTAGTCTACAACAATGTTAAACTGATAAAATACAATAGACACCAAGTTTAACTGCAGCGGGACAAATAATCCATTAAAAGAGTCAAGTAAAGAATAAAATCTACTATCTTTTATGATTTAAAAGGTTTTTCATCACTTTTATCGCTGAGACTCAGCTTAATAAATAACCCACATCATCGAATAACCCCTGCACTACGGCCAAGGATATTCTTTAGTATCACGACCACAAATTATCCATGCACTACGGGCCAAGGACATTCGTGTATTCATCAATGATCATGATCATGCCAACAACTGTCTATCAATGCACTACGGGCCAATGAGGACTTTTACCACATCATTTGTAACATCACGGTCATGATTACACCGAATAATCCCTGGTCATAATCATACCAAGTCCATCTATGCACTACAGGCCACATATGACTTTCAACAAAATATAAACATGAGGATGATGACAATGATATAAGAATTCAATAAAACAAGTTCAAGAATAAATTTATCCAGGAACTGATAACGTCCAAATTGTCAACATGATACTTCTTTGTAGAATAAAATTCAAGAATGCTGAGAAGAATATTTCCATGAAAAGATACTAGATGAAGCGCAAATATCAAGGATATTCTACTAATTTCATGGAGTATAGAAGTCAAAACTTTAACCAACTGAGTATAATAAGGAATAGAATAACAAAATAAATCACCAAGCATGCGGTAAACCGCACAGGTAGGTTATTCCAACAGAATAATAAAGACGGAACCAGGTCCGGCGTAAAACGCACAAATAGGATGTTCCAACAGAATGGTAAAGAATGAAATAACAGAAGAATTTCACCATATATGTGGTACTTTACATAGACAGGTTATTCCAACATAATGATAAAGAATGGAATAATAGAAGTTCTCTTCATGAATACAAAAGAAATAATACCCCTTACCTTTGAAAGAAACTGGATATAGGAGTAGTGAGGTAGCAGGCTTATCTTCTTCTATAGATTTTCTCTCTATAATTACTCTCTATAATAATTGCTCTATAGCTTTAGTGAATTGGTGAGAAATAAAGGAAGAATGAGCTTCTATTTATAGAAAAATATAGTTTCGATAATTGTACATTTTGGGGCTCGAAAAATTATAGTACAATACCTCCAACTTTTCCTTTATTTTTAATTTAGTTATGCAAGTATTATCAAACTTGCACCACCTCCCCTAATAGTAAATAATGTGATTCAATAGTAAATCATGTGAATCAATAGTTCTAGACATGTGAAAATACGAATTTCAGTATAGTACCTCTATCTATATCTCCATTTTTAACTTAGTCATGCAAGTATTATCAATCTTGCACCAACTCCCTAATAGTAACAAGAATGTGAAACAATAGTACACACATGTGAATAAATAGTTATAATCATGTGAATTAATAGCAATCAATTGTTCATTTATCCTAAGTTAAATACGATCGTTAATTCAATATAACCTCCAGACATCAATTATTATCGAAATAAATGTCGATTTTCACTAACACAAATAATTCCAACATAATGAAACTATTTTTATCAACAATATAAATTTTGAAATTTCAAAGTTTGACTTTTCTCGAAAAAGTCAACTGTTGACTTTTTGACCAAAAAGTTAATCCTGAAATTTTTTGTGTTTATAGACTATTTTTACTAATTTCATCGTTCCGGACTCAAATATCACGTCCGCGTCTCCAGATTCAACTCCTAACACAACTTCAATTTTTAATAACATTCATCATTAATATTATAACTCACAATATTTATCAACCAGGTCGTTCCCAGGAAAGAGGGGGTTTTCCGATAAGGATTTCTCCCTATTGGCGCGCAATTAGATTATCTAACCTCTCATTGACAGAACTTCTAGACATTATAAATATTATAATTTATAATATGAATAACTTTGTCGTCTCAATTATTGATTTAATAAAATAACATTTTATGCAGATGATACTGTGACAATAATTGAATCAATAATATGAGAGATATGATGCAGTAATTACTGTAGTAATAATTGAGTATAATTGAGTGACTTCTCACGTAAGCATCAATAATCAATACCGTGTGTTACTATGCAACCACGCGTATTACTGTACTTTTACTACCGAGTAGTTCAATAGTATTAACGGTAAAACTTCCGTCGTTATTTTCATAAAAATATTTTTGTCATTTTCTCAATTCGACAATAATTCTGTTGTGGGGTCCACCAATGATTGTGCTGTTGTACGAATATTTCCTGCTAAAACGAATATTCTCCGACCAATTAAATATAATATAATAACTTGCATACTTTACAGAATTTATAAATACTACCCACAACTATAACATTATAATAAATTCATTCCATAATATTCAAAAATGATAATTATAGAAAAATCATCTTTATTCATAAAAGTTGGGGTCTTACACTACTGGTGATACAAATGAATATCTTTGGTCCATAGTGCAAAGATAAATATTTGATGCAAGATGTATTTTGATTGATGTTACAGGGATAAAATATTGATGATGAACTTTTAAATTCATAGATGATAGTAGATTTCATTCTCTACTTAACTCTTCTAATGAATTGTTATTTTCGCTGCGAATATTGATCTAAAACTGGTTGTCCATTATATTTTATTTGATTTGTTGAAGGCTAATGATAAATTGTTGTTCTTTATCTTAGTTATAATATTCTTTACTGGGCTAGTTGAGCTCACACTTTTCCTTTTTGTTCTATTTTCCTTTTCAAGATGTGAGAATATAGCAGGATCTAGCCGGAGTATGGAGTGATGGTTATAGAAAGTTGTTTTAGCAGTCCTAACTATTTTTGTAAAATAGTGTATCAATTATTGTAATGAGGACTCCTTTTGTGTTTGAATACTGTTTATTAGACAATATTTGTATTTAAACTCACAGTATATGTGTTGTCGTATTTTGCACGACAATTGTATTAATAAAGTTGTATTTGTTTCTGTACCATGTATTTGGCGACTCAGAATGGGTGATGTATACCTATTTTGGGGGAGTCACAGTTGGTATAAGAGCTTAGGGATAAGGTCTCTGGCTGAGATCGGGGAATAGAACTAGGAGGGGAGAGATGAGTAAATACTTCGCTAGGGTGTCCTAAGCTTATTTGTTGGTCAGTCATAATATAGGGATATTATGTGATATGTTAATTTGTTTAATTAACCCTTGTTTTATGGCAATTTTTAAAAATGGCAGCTGAGAACGTTAACAATGGAGTGTATGAGACCGTAGAACAACCTTCAATCACCAAACAGGAGAACGTGCAACAAGAAGGCAATATTCCTTCTGTAAACAACACTACTGAGCAAACGATGAATGATGGGATGTTTAGAAGCTTTTTGCAGTTCATGCAAAATCAGACGAAGGAGACTCGTGTACAAAATACGGGTGGAAAAGATAGCAACGCGTGATTTTTCACAGCCAAGTAGTTCAAGGATTTGGGACCACCAAAATTCTGGGAAAGTCGGATCCGATTAAGGCGGAAACATGATTCAAGCAAATTACCAAGATATTCGATGTCTTGGGATGCACGAAAGAACAGAAGATTCCATTCGCCACCTTTATTTTCTGTGGTGAGGCAGATTACTGGTGGGAATCTGTAAAGCGTACCCAGCCAGCCGCACTCAACATGTCTTGGGAAAGATTTCAGAAACTGTTCAATGACAAATACTTTCCTGAAATTGTTTAATTTCCTAGTGGAAAGATTTCAGAAACTGTTCAATGACAAATATTCCTTAGAACCATGTTGTTGAGTTGTTTGTTTGTTGGAGTTGGTGCTGAGCTGCTAAGATGTCTTTATGCTCTGAACATCTTCTGTACTTAGCAGCTTGGCGTGGTCATCCTTGAAGTGCAGTTGAGTGTTGCATGATGCTCAGCTTCTTCAGTTACTCAACCTCCTCTGATGATCCCTTGATGAACTGCCTTGAAGATCTTTCCTCTTGATACGTGATGGCTGCACGTGATGGGTTTCTAAGATGACTGTAAGCTCTTCTGCTAGGTACTTAGAAACTTTCTCATGCTTGCCACCATGATGACGTTTGTGATTTCCTTTCTTGATACTTGATGCCTTCTCATGATGGACTTGCTAAAATGACTGTGAGCTCTTCTCTATGGTACTTAGAGTCTTCCCATGATGGACATCAAGATGACATGACGCTCTTCTTTCTCTCGACAGTTTAGAACACTCTTCATGTAGTAGAGCTCTCACTTCTACATTGTAGAACTCTCACTTCTACTTCTTTCTTTTTCTGACTCTAAGTGTTCTTGGTGGATTGTAGAGTGAGCCTTCGGACTCACTATCTCACATGGTTTAGAACAGTCCACCTTTTCTCCAAACACGGCAACTCCAGCAACCCTTGATCTTTGAAGCTCTTGCTGATTTATATTCCTTCCCAATCCTTCCATTTGAAAGTAGCCGTTGAAAGCTATTCAAATATCTTTACAGATCTCAAGTTGACTGAGGTAGACTGCTGATGTGACATGTCTTACTTTTTTAACACTGCAGTCTACTATTTCACCTACCCCATCAGAGATGTCACTTTAATGTCTTGGGCAGGTTGAAGACTTTATTTCTTCCTTCTGATTTCTCGATCAGAGGTTGTCCTTTTGCATCGATGCTCTCAATAAGCTCTTGTCCGAATATTACCCTTCAGTTTGAACCATTGCCAATGCTTCAGTCTTCAGCTATTCGAACTCTACGATTCTGATGCATGTCTTCATGGACCTGATCGTAGTGTCATGTTGACTGGTAGAGACAACACTATGATCTTGAAGAGTGTTGATTGGATCTTCAATGTAGAACACCTCTTCCTTCTTTTGTGCAGTTCTTCAACACTTCTGTTTGCCTCAATAGTTCTCAGATACTGATGACTTAACTTCTTTGTTCTGGCCCCTTCTGAATAGAAAGACACTTCAGATTTGTGGCGTGTCCAGCTCGCTTTCTCCTTGTGATCTCCCGTTCACTTATCATCAATGAACTGACCCAATGCTAAATCACTTTAGCCTTGTTCTTCAGAAGCTGTCCAGTATCTCTGTATACACTTCATCAGTTCTTTCTTTGTTTAGCAAACACTACGATCCTGGTTGCTTCCAAGATCGTTGTCTTCATCTACGCTTGATACCATCGCAATTGTTGACTTTCTTTCGCTGATTCATCAAGTCTTCTTCTGATCTCCTTGTGGAAGACTTCATCTCGAATGGCTTCACAACTCAATCTTGATGCTGATTAGGTTAGTGCTTAGATCTTCTGTTAGCTTGCATGCCATTCATTGAGTGCTCTCTGGTTTCCGTTAGATGGGATGTATCTTTGCAGTGCCAACCAGAGACTTCATTCCTTTGGATATTCTGGGAGTGCTCATTTATTGAGAATCATTTTTGCTCTACGATTCTGCCTTGGCATTGTGAGCACAATAGTTGAGGTCGTAGTTCTGCTCTCTATGATTCAGCTTCGGCTGAGCAAACACTTAGACTCCGAGATTAGATCTTGACACTCTACGATTTCTATTTTTGTGCTCGAGGCCTTTATCTGATCTTGCTCGACTATGATCTCTGCCTTTGATATGATCAGCAGACTCTACGATCCTGAGTCTAGTCTACGATCTCCCGACTTGCTTTGGCAGATACTGTTCTACTCGTGGGGCGTGTCAGTCTCTACGATTCTGAACATGACTTCCTCAGCAGACTACGGTCCTAAGGAAGTTCTCCTCGACACACTGCGATCCTCTCTTCGTCTCTCCTGGTAGTTTACGAACTCCAAGACTACTATCTTGCAGACTATGATTCTGCCTTGATAGCTCTCGAGTTTCCTTGACTCTCCTGGCAGACTACGATTTCTGGTGAAGTGCTCGACGATCAGACAAGCCTAACATTCTTGATCTTTCTATGTTTATAGTCCTTGTACATCATTTCTTTTTAAGGACTTTACAAAGTTGTTTTGCTTATGTAGGATCAACCTAACATATTTGATCAGTTCATTCTAAGTCCTTGTACATATGTTTTTATTATCTATCATAGGACTTTACAGCTTTTCTTAATGCAAGAATACTTGCATATTCATTCATATATATCATAATCAAATTATATGTAAATAGGAATAATATTCACATGCTTATTCCTGACATACTATTTGTAAATCTTGCTTGATTCAGGTTGGAACCATCACATTACCTGCCGATCTTATTTCGTTGAAAATACTTGCATTTGATGTGATTTTAGGGATTGATTGGTTAACCACTCATCATGCTAAAATTGATTGTTTTCGTAAGGTTGTTAGTTTTCATATTCCTAACCAACCTGTTATGCGAATTCAAGCAACCAAACCACTAAAGTCAATCACTGTCATATCAAGTCATAAAGCTATTCGTTTATTAAAAAATGGATGCCAAGATTTCTTAGCCCATGTCACGGACTTGAACAAAAACACGTCAGATTTGAATAATATTTCTATTGTTAGTGAATTTCTTAACGTATTTCCTGAAGAACTTCCCGGTCTACCCCCAGAACGTGAAGTTGAATTCTTTATTGACCTTGAACCTGGTACAAAACCCATTTCTAAAACCCCATATCGAATGGCTTCTATTGAACTTTAGGAGTTAAAGGTCCAACTATAGGAGTTGGTTGACATCGGTTTCATTCTTCCTAGTACATCTCATTAGGGTGCTCCTATTTTATTCGTAAAGAAGAAAGATGGGAGTATGCGACTTTAGATCGATTATCTCGAGTTGAACCATGTCACCATCAAGAATAAAGGATTCGCTACCTCGCATTGATGACCTGTTCGACCAACATTGCAAGGAGCACAATTCTTTTCAAAGATCGATCTTCATTCGGATATCATCAAATTGAAGATTAAAACTGAGGATATTCCGAAGACTGCCTTCAGAACTCGGTATGGGCATTATGAATTCTTAGTCATGTCTTTTGGATTGACTAATGCTCCTGCTTCTTTCATGGATATGATGAACTGTATGTTCAAAGAATATTTGGATCAGTTCGTTGTCGTCTTTATTAATGACATCCTCATCTATTCCAAAAGCCGTGAAGATCATGAGCACCATTTGAAGCTAGTACTGCAAAGGCTTCGTGATAACAAGCTATATACCAAGCTGAAGAAATGCGAGTTCTGGCTTGAGGAATTAGCATTCCTTGGGCACGTGGTGTCAAAACATGGAGTATCTGTCGACCCGGCGAAGATTGAAGCAATACAAAGTTGGGAGCAACCAAAGTCGGTGACCGAAGTACATAGCTTTCTGGGCTTAGCTGGTTATTATCGGAGATTCGTGGAAGGATTTTCTAGAATCGCTACTCCATTAACTCAGCTGACTCGGAAAGATATAAAATTCGGTTGGAGCGAGGATTGTGAGAAGAGTTTTCAAGAACTCAAGAGGAGACTCAGCTAGGTTTGGATGGATTTGTTATCTACATCGATGCTTCAGGCAAAGGGTTAGGATGTGTTCTCATGCAATATGGGAAAGTCATAGCCTATGCCTCGCGATAACTCAAAGAATATGAGAGGAATTATCCTACTCATGATTTGGAGTTGGCATCAGTCGTTTTCGCGTTAAAGATCTGGAGACACTACCTGTATGGGGAGAAAGTGGAGATCTATACAGATCATAAAAGCCTCAAATATTTCTTCACCCAAAAGGAACTCAAAATACGGCAACGACGTTGGTTCGAGTTGTTGAAAGATTACGACCATACCATCCTGGAAAAGCAAACGTGGTAGCTGACTCATTGAGTAGAAGATCATATGCGGGTACGAGTGCAATGTTGTTAACACAAAGGCCCATTTTGTATGACTTGCGAAGGATGGAGATAGAGATAAAGGCTCCAAGTACCCATGTGATGATATCAAGCATACGAGTAGAACCAACTTTAATCGATAAAGTTAAAGTTGCTCAAGCTACGGACATGGAGCGGATGCGTATGAAGAAGAAAGTGCAAGAAGGTGCTATTCCAGAAGCAAGAATCGATGAAGAAGGAATACTTCAAGTCAACTCTAGACTTTATGTTCCTAACGATTCTGACTTGAAGTATAGAATCATGATGGAGGCACATAACACACCGTTTGCAATCCATCCTGGTAGTACCAAAATGTATCATGGTCTTCGACATACATTTTGGTGGAACAATATGAAGAGAGAGATTGTAGAGTTTATCTCAAGGTGTTTAACTTGTCAGCGTGCAAAGGCAGAGCATCAAGTGCCAAAGGGTCCATTGCAACCACTTGAGATTTTGATATGGAAGTGGGAACACATTACTATGATTTTCATTACGGGTCTTCCCAAGGTTTCTCAAGGCATAGATGCGATTTGGGTTATTGTTGATAGATTAACCAAGTCTGCCCATTTCTTGCCTATACGGGAGACTCATTCCCTTGAACGTCTTGCTAGTATGTACGTAAATGAGATTGTGAGATTGCATGGCATGCCAGTATCTATAGTTTCGGATCGTAACCCAAGATTCACTTCACGATTTTGGGTTAGCTTGCAGAAAGCTATGGGCACGGATTTATTCATTGGATTCGGCATACCATCCTCAAACGGACGGACAATCGGAGAGGACTATTCAAACTCTTGAAGATCTATTAAGACTATGTGTCCTAGATTTCAAAGGGAGTTAGGATAAGTACCTACCATTGGTGGAATTCTCCTACAACAATAGTTATCAGGCACGTATAGGTGTGGCTCCATTTGAAGCATTGTATGGACAAAAGTGTCGCTCTCCAGTATGCTGGGATGAGGTGGGAGAAGCAACATTGTTGGGACCAGAATTGGTACGCATAACTATAGAAAAGATCCAAACGATTCGACAATGTATACAAACGGCACAGGATCGACAAAAGAGTTATGCGGATCTTCATCGAAATGATGTGGAATTTAATATTGGGGATTATGTATTGTTACGTATTACTCCATGGAAGGGAGTTACAAGATTTGGGAAGAAAGAAAAGCTCAATCCAAGATTTGTTGGTCCATTTGAGATTCTTGACCGAATAGGAAATATGGCCTATAGACTCGCATTACCTCCAAGCATGTCTCGTGTTCATAATGTTTTTCACATATCTATGCTTCGTAAATATGTGAAAGACCCGAACCACATTATTGAGTTAGAACCGGATGAGATAGCCGAAGATTTAACATACGAGGAGGTACCTGTTAAGATCTTGGATAGGAAAGAGCATGTCCTACACACGAAGGTTATACCACAAGTTAAGGTTTTGTGGAGAAACCATGCTATTGAAGAAATGACCTGGGAGTTGGAATAAAAAATGAAAGCGAGGTATCCTCACCTTTTTAAAACACCAGGTATGTACGTCAATTTCGAGGACAAAATTTCATAAGGAGGGGAGGTTGTAAAACCCCAACTTTTTATAAATAAAATTGAATTTTCTCTAATTAGTATTGTGAATTATAAGGTGTTAATTTGATATAATACTTTGGTTATGGGTGAAATATGAAAATTTTGCAAAATAAGCAAGTGGTTATAAAATATTTATTTTATCGGGAAATATTCGTTTGGTCGTGGAATATTCTTGTTGTCGGGGAATATTCGTATTTACTGTAAGAAATGACATTTCAGGGCCCCATAAAGGATAAATCGCTTTACGAAGAAAATGACAAGTTTGAGTTTTTATAAATAACGCGTAATTGTTACCTTTAACACTGTTGGAATACTTGGTGGTTAAAATACAGTAATATGGGTGGTTGCACAGTAGCACATGGTATTGCACAGTATTTTTGAAATTATTGATTCTTACGTAAGAAGGCACTACTCAATAAATGTTACAGTAATTACTGTTCAATATTTTATTTTATTGATTCAATAATTGCTACGTTGATATGTTATATTATTGTTGTTTTAATAATTGTCACTGCACAGTATTTCCCATTATCAGATCAATAATTCATATTATTTGAATAATATTATTAGATAGCATTATTGGCAATTTCTAAGGAATTTCTGTCTAGGAAAGGGGTTTGGTCACCTATTTTGCCCCAATAAGGAGAAATCCTTATCGGAAAGCCCCCTCTTTTCTGGGAACGACCTGGTTGTCTTAATTGTGATTCTATAATATTATTTATGAATAATTAATTATTGATTTATATGATGAGGAAATATTTATTTTATGTGGATATAAATGATGGATATATTTATTGTGGTTATAAATGAAGGAATAAATGCTGAGGTGTTTTATCAGTATTTTGTCGGAATGGAGGTTTTGAAAATCGTCCGTATGTGGATTTCAGTCATTTTTCATTTGGAATTTGGAAAAACTTAAACTTACAAAGTTGTAGAGAATTTAATTTCCTATGGAATAGACATGAGATTCAAAATTTTCTGATAAAAGGGCTATTTATTATGAATTATTGAAGTTTCGAAAATAAATATTTTTATTAAAAACATGGTGGGCCCCACTTTTGGTTGGTGAGAAATAAAATGTGCTTGAATTTATTTTCAAAAGTGGTGGACGTGAATAGTAGCAGGTAAAGCCATCAGGTAGCATGTTAGTCTGCTATGGCGTTCTAAGCATTTTTCTATAAATAGAGTGCTTAGTTAGAATTAAAAATAACACCAGAAACAAATTTTCTCTCTTTCTCTCTCTATATTATCGAGCGTATTTTGTGAGTATTTAGATACTTTGTGAGTTGATATTCATCAGTGCAAGTTTCCTTCAGCCTTATACCTGATATTTCAGCCGGAAGTATTGTTCTTTTGAGGTAAGGGATGTTATTTTCTTCATAATGATGTTATTCTTTCAATATCATTATACCGAAATATTGGTATGGATTTTATTATGGAATTTCTACCTTTTTGTGTCGGGGTTACTATTCACGTATACGGCATTATTCACAGAAAAAATGAAATTTTCTTTTCTTTGTCTAAGTTGTCTATTATGGTTACTATCTTTGATTGTATCCATGTTTTGATCTTTATTCTTTAATTTTGCTCCGCAATTGATTATTATAAGGTATTTTTGAACTTCGATAAACTAAAGTACGAATCTCTAATCTTTGATCTTTTATCTCATTGGATTCGTTTTTTTTAAGATATTTTTCATCATCCTCAGTCCTAAATGATGATATTACTGAATATCTTTGGCCTAAGTGCAAAGATGAATGATTACCTAATGAATATCTTTGGCACGTAGTGCAAAGATGAACAGGTGTTGAGATGAACATGACCAACTGGTGATACAAATGAATATCTTTGGCCTGTAGTGCAAAAATGAATATTTGATTCAATATGTATATTGATTGATGTTACAGGGATAAAATATTGATGATGGACTTTTAAATCTTAGACCATAGTAGAATTCTTTCTCTACTTGACTCTTCTAATGGATTGTTGTTTCCACTACAGTTGTTAATCTAAAACTTGTTGTCTATTATATTTTTTCAGATTTTTTCATGTTGAAGACTAATGATAAATTGTTGTATATTATCTTAGTCATAATATTCTTTACTGGGCTAGTTGAGCTCACCCTTTTTCTTTTTGTTCCATTTTTCTTCTCAGGAGGTGAGAACATAACAGGAACTAGCCGGGGTATGGAGTGATGGTTCAAGATAGTTGTTTTAGTAGTCCTCACTATTTTGTAAATTTGTGTATCAATAATTGTAATGAGGACTCCTTTTGAGTTTGTATACTGTCTATTAGACAAAATATTTGTATTCAAACTCACAGTATATGTGTTGTCGTATTTTACACGACAATTATATTACTGAGGTTGTATTTGTTTCTGTACCAAGTATTTGGCGACTCAGAATGGGTGATGTATACCTATTTTGGGGGCATCACAGCGTTTCTATCATCTGTGTTGCTCAAACAAGAGATTTGAGGTAGTATTTTAACCCTTTTGCTCTTGGTTCTTATATTTTTGAGTTTTCATAAAAATTTCTTTATAATAT
This sequence comes from Panax quinquefolius, assembly GCA_020205615.1. Taxonomy (NCBI): domain Eukaryota; kingdom Viridiplantae; phylum Streptophyta; class Magnoliopsida; order Apiales; family Araliaceae; genus Panax; species Panax quinquefolius. The sequence goes on along the minus strand of CM035167.1, from coordinate 119,756,928 downwards.
AGTTTTGAGTATAATTGTTGAAAGCATGGTGTTATATGTGTTAATTGGTGTTGATAACATGTTTTATATCATTCATTCATGATTTAGAGTAGTTAATTTCATGAAAATATGCTTAGTATTGAAGAATTGAATTACAGTGATATATATATATATATATATATATATTATTTTATATTAAAATTAAAATTGATGTTCAATTCATGTGTTAAACTCAGAAATTATTGTTGATTTTGATAATACATGAGGAAACAAAAACATTATGAGTTAAAATAATTGTTTTGGTTGTAAAACGAATTCATAATGATGAATTTCGCTATGAATGTCAAAAGAAGAAGAAATAATAAAAATAGTGCAATTAAAGGTTGTAATTTTGATGTTTAGGTTGTTATATAGTTAAAAACATGTTAGAAATCTTAAATTGTGTTTCTGTGAAGTTTATGTAACTTATATATGTGAAAATTAGTTGTTAGAATGTTGCTTGTAAGCCAAATTGGCTTTCTGCTATGTGCAAATCATGAGTCATAGATTCTGTGTCTCACAAGATTACTTAAGCAAAAGCATTAATGCTAATGCTTAAAATGGCGCCATTGTACAACCCCCATGTAAAACTGCTTTTTTTTTCCAGTCCATAGCATGCAATTGTAACTTAATCTTATGAACATAAAAAGGTGTTAATCATATTATATGATGTTATAACATATTGTAGATGCATTGTAATACCAAATATAAAGATTTTAAGTTATTAATTAACAAGTTATATAACGATTGAAACTCGGTGTTTGTAAGAGTTAGAGATGAGAAATGAATGTTATAGCTTTACGTTATATGTTAGTGAGTTTTCAGATTCGTGTTATGTGGTTGATCAATATGGTTGATCAATAAATTCGTGTTGTAGAGTTAAAGATTCGTGTTAAGTTAAAGGTTAAAACTTAACTAAGATGCTGAATTGAACCTATAAGGTTAATGTTAGTGTAACTAATTAGTGTTGTCAATACATATGGTATGTGTAGGACTTGTGGTAAACGTGAGTAGTGATTGTTTAACCTACGCACGAGGCAAGTTTCCTAACTTCATTCTCTTTATAATGAATGCAAGTTTCATAACTCTATTTACCTTTTGTTGTCGAGCAAGTATTATCATGATTATGATTACGCAAGTTTCCTAAACCCTATTTCTTTATGTAAAACAAGATTCTTATCCTATCTTGTTTATCATTGTTATGCAAGTTTTCTTTACCTTACTTTATTTGCGATTATGCAAGTTCATTACCCTAAATATATTACGATTATTCAAGTTGTAAATTTATTGAACAAGTTATTATTCCTAAACCTACTCTTACATTGAGCAAAGTTTCTAATTCTGTTTCTTTATCGAAAAAGAATGTAACCTTAGCTTATTATTATTGCTCAAGAAAGGTTTAGTATATATTTCAATGCTTTTAGGTTTATTCCTAAAGCATGACTTTGATGCATTATGTTTATTCGATTGTGGCTAATAACTATTTCATAACATATTGTTATCAAAACCTAGAAACATTATTAAGTTTTGATTCAACTAATCCTTAGTTGATGTTCGTTGAACTCTAAATTACCCTTGAAACCTATCCAACCCAAATTTCCTTTGGTGCGGACTCGTATGTTAAAAACTGAGATGAACAACCCTATTATAGGGGATTTATTACGCGTAAGCGTTTAGATGTTTGTGCATAATACATGGTACGAAGGGCTGATCACCCTAAGTACGGAGAGTCCCTACAGTCTTATGATTGTTTAGGTTTGAGTTGAAATAATACTTATAACCTTGGACATAATTCATAGTCTTGTGACCCTCAGATAAATTCCACATTTTGATTTTTGTTCTTGATTATCAATGATAGAGAATGTTATTCAGTTCAATTGAGCTTATTCATTGGCAGTTATTATGTTGTTATTATTCATTTCCATTTCAAGTGAGCATTTGTTTTACTCACTCTTGCATATATAACCATTGCATCTAAAGTTGAGAAGGTTGATGAACCAACGACTAGGAAAGGGAAAGAAAAAATGAACAAGTGTGAAGACTTGTAAATTTATTGACTTTTATGATGTCAGCCTTTATTTTAACTACTGTGATGTAATTATTTACTTTTCTGCATTTAATGAATGTTTAAGGTTAGATAACCTGGGATTTTATTGAATTTAATGATGTAACCCTTTAATGGAAGTTTTATTTATTAAAATTTTATTTTATTTGGGTAGTTAGAATTAAATGATTGGAAAGTGAACACCAAATCTTGTGGGAATGAAGTACCCAGATTTGGGGGTTTCACAATCCCAATTTCCTTTAAAATCCATGATGCACATTCTCAACATATCCTCCAATGTCTGAATTGTCCTTTCGCTCTACCCATCTGTTTAAGGGTGATATGCCATACTCATTCTCAACTGCGTCCCCATGCATTCCTATAGTCGTTTCCAGAAGTTCGATGTAAAGCGTGGATCCCTATCGGAAACAATTGACACCAGAACTCCGTGCCTCGAAATAATCTCTTTCACATATAACCTTGCCAACTGGTCTAAGTTAAATTTGATTCTGATCGGAAGGAAGTGTGCGAATTTCGTCAATCGGTCCACAATAACCCATACTGCGTCATATCTTTTCTGAGTTGTCAGAAGGCCAACCACGAAATCCATCGTAATATGTTCCCATTTCCATTCTAGGATTTCTAAAGGTTGTAGCAACCCACTCGGCCTTTGATGTTCTGCTTTCACTTTCTGACATGTCAAGCACTTGGCAACACACTCTTTAACATCTTGTTTAAAATTTGGCCACCAGAAATGTTGTCAAAGATCTTGGTACATCTTGGTACTACCAGGGTGAATCTAATATCCTGAGCTATGAGCCTCACTCAAAATGTCTTCCTTAATCTCCGCACCAAGGCGGTCTCCAAACTCGCTTCTCAAATCTCAAGGTAGTCCTCACCGCTCATCTTGAATCTCGGTTCGGTTCCTTTAGATATCTTCTTTTTCACCTTCTCACATTCTTCATCCTGAAGTTGAGTCTCCTTAACTTTATCCAGAAATTTGTACCAACTTGCATCTAGAACGACTTCTCGTCGATCTCTATAGGATACTTCACTTCTAATTCTAGCTTCTCCATCGCTAAAATTAGCTCCTCTGAGCTGGTCAACATCATTAATTTCTCCCGACCCTTTCTACTTAAGGCGTTGGTTGTGACACCCCAAATCCGGGTACTTAAATTTCCACATGATTTGGTGTTCATCAGACAAATATCATCTATCTATCTACCCATAATAAATGTAACCCATGCAATAGATAGAAATAAATTCTCCCCTTATGGGGTTACAACATCTGAATAATAAATACAATCCCATGTCAAACTAACCTTAAACATCTGTGCAGAAACATAAACAAATAATAAGTCTTAAACAACATCAACCAGCTCAAGAAGGATCTTCAAATAACAATAATAACGCCAATGCTAATCCCATTCAACAGTTTGTGAACTTGCTAACTGGAGCAATGAATAATCAACCTCAAGCTCCACCAAATACTACGTTCAAAGATTTCAAGGCGATGGGACCGCCAGAGTTTAAAGGTTCCATGAACCCGATTGAGGCTCAAACGTGGGTTATGGAAATGGAGAAGGTTTTCGATGTTGCTAGAGTTAGAGAAGACCAGAAGACCGCTTTTGCAACGTTCATGCTTTGAATCAAGCCGCCATCGGTGGCAAGCAAACAAGGTCCGTGGAGGAGAAGGTATAATTACCTGGGAAAGGTTTAAGGAGATGTTCTTTGAGATGTATTTCCCGACCAGCTCACACAACCAAATGGAGGTTCAGTTTCTGGAGTTGAAGCAGGGGAATATGTTCATACCTGATTATGCAGCTAGATTCAACGAGTTGGCGAGGTTTACCCCGTATCAAGTACACACGAATGAGAGAAATGCAAGGAGGTTTGAACAAGGACTGAAGCCTTGGGTATATAGCAAAGTATCAATGTTTCAGCTAAACACTTTTGCTGGAGTACTGGAAAAGGCCATCCTCGCTGAAGGTGGAAGCGATGCGGTGACCAAATACAATCAGGATCAGAAGAAGAAGAAGAAGAAGAAGAAGAAGAAGAAGAAGAAGAAGAAGAAGAAGAAGAAGAAGAAGAAGAGTGAAAGTGAAGGAAATAACACGGTTCGTGGAAGTAGCACAGGAGGTAGTAATATTAATCAGAAGAAAAGGTGGAATGATAACTCATTAACGGGGAATCAAAAAAGAGGTCAGAAGAAGAGGATTGAAGCAGGCCCGACCTGCGGGAAAGCTCATCTGGGGGTTTGTATAAAGGGAAAGCGGGTGTGCTACAATTGTGGTCAAGAGGGCCACATAGCACCTAACTGTCCTAACCCAAAGAAGGGTGCCTACTTCACTTGTGGTTCAAAGGATCATCTGGCAAGAGACTGTCCTAAGAAAGGATCTGGAGGGGCAGGATCAGGAGGAAACCATGGAAACAACAGTGGGAGCTGATAGGTTTGTAATATTCATAACGCAATCAAATTGCATAAAAAGTGCGGAAGCGTGTAAAATCAGAGTTTAAAAAATTTACAAACCATATACCCGGATCACCCTTTATGCATAATTATTAATTAAACGAAAAGATAAAGAATAAAATCATACCCTTGAAGATCGAGCTTTCCTCGTGTACAAGTTCACCTCCAAATCCTTTCGCTCAATCTTGAATCCACCGGGTTTGGTTCCTTCCTTTGATCAACGTTAGCCACCCAAATGTTTGGCCTCTAGAGGTGATCCACCAAGGAAGATAAAGATTCAAGAAGATGGGTGTTTATGGCTCAAACCCTAGTTTTTCCTATCTCTATAGAAAAAGGGTACTCTCCAACAAATTGGAATTATTACGTTGTAAAGTCAACAAACCCATACCACCCATAATAAGACTCCTCTTATTTATAGATGTGGGCAACCCACCTTAACAATTAAGGAATTGGGTTTTAATTAATTAATTCTTTTAATTAATTAAGCTCCCTAATTTTATTAGGGATAATTAATTAAACTCCTTTAAAATAATTTTCCTTCCTAATCCAATTAGAATAAATGAGAGTACTTTATATTAAATTAATTCCTAAACTCTTTTAGAAATTAAAATAATAATAATTGTAATAATATTAATAAGACTCTCTTATTAATTTATATTTAATATTTCTAAAATATTAAATAATAAATATTAAGCTATTTAATTTATTCTATCACCATAGATTAAATTAAATATACATAACATATTATTACGATTATGCCATTTACTTCTTAAATAATTATTCTTCCTTTTATGGTGTGACCCTTTAGGTTCTCCATATTAAACCTAATGTGAATAAATCAATTAGAACAATTTAATCTTATTTAAATAAATAAATTAAATAATTAATTTATTTAAATAAATAATATTTATTCTACAATAGGGATAAGCCTCCCAATGATCAACGACTTTCCGTATAATATAGATTTCAACATTAATCATAAAAGAACCTTTGAGTAAATAGTTACTGTACAATTCAATCCTTCCACCATACAATGTCCCAATTAAATATAAGACATGGAATTACTTTGTCAGTCTTATTTTATTTAATTATATGTATTTCGATCCTTAAATGCACAACTCCAAATAATGCAAATTAGAAACTCCTTTCTAATTTCATTCTCTTAAACAAGGACTACCGGGTTGTCATTTATCGAATCATATAGACATTTCTCTTCTTTATTAGAAGTGGTAGATTCTTTATCGATCATACATTATCTCCATGTATAACTTATTATACCCAAGCATACCCTTTGATATACCCTAAGGGTCTTAAGGAATAAGTCAAAGTATAACTCATCATACACAAGATACTATGATGATCTCAAGTCCAAGGATCACTAGTACTACTATCACTACAGAATTCCTATCGACAGCAAATAAAACTCCATTAGGTATTCCTTAGCGAGCCACGCTTCAAAGGTACTTATTCTCTAATAAGCACCTACATACTTGCTTTAGTGTCTCCACACAAATGATCATGAGATCAATCATCCTCATCCAATGAGCAAGCAACGATGTACCAATCTATCCGAATTCACTAATCCCCAATTTAGTAATCCAATGATTGGGAACTATTTTAGTTTTAAGCTTTCTAAGAATTTAGATCTCATTAGAATGATCATCATCATTATTCTAAAAGCATTGCTTAAAACTATGGGTTTATCACATATTATAAAACAAAGATCACGTAGATAATTAAAAGCCTTTAATAAATTAATACTTTTTATTAATAAATGAATAAGATTGTTACAAAGTATATGCTTTATCATCAAACATGATTGGCTTGTGTGCATACTACTTTCAATCTCCCACTTGCACTAAAGCCAATCGTCATGGTATCTTATACTCTTCTTCACTAAGTGACGATTATCCTGCTGTTGGATAAGCTTTAGTTAATGGATATGTAATGTTGTTCATGAGAGTCCACTATCTCTATAGTGATTTCCCATCTTTCAATGATTCTTATAATCAAATGAAAGTGCCACAACACATGTTTAGATCCAAGATGAGACTTAGGAACTTTTCCTAGTTCTGTAATGAACTTTTAATCCAAACAATCAACTTGTAGCTTCATTTATAGCTATATACTTTGTCTTTATTACTAAACCAAAGAACTCTTTTGTTGTTTGGAACCTTTCAATTCAATCGCACTACCTGCTCAAGGTAGCCCTTTACCTTAAAGTGGATTTTTCTCGTCGCCTTGGTCTGCATCTGAAAAACTTGTGGTCTCATTAAGCCCTCTAGTTTTAATTCGCACCCACCATGTTTGCTCACATCCTTAGTGCTTAGGTTAAGAACTTTAAGATGTTTTTCACCGCCTTACAAAGTGATCTTCTCAAGAATATGACCGATCAACATCGATCTCGTACATTTCATTGCATACATGATTGTCACTCACTCATGCGACCTCTCCTTTTTGGAGTCTATGGGGACTATTAAGAGAGATACACTCCATAGCTCATCAACATGAGACATCTCTTGAGTTTGCCATGCTAAACGACTTTAGCATCAAATGAATATATCGCTCCTCGGGTTAAGTCGAGCATCTTTTAAATCTATCTATATAGATTTTATCCCCAATAATGATACTCTTCCCAAATCATTCATGGACGATTGTTTAGACAACTTTATCTTTACCGATTGTAGCATTGGTATGTAATTCCTCATCCGTAGTATATCAACATATAATATTAGGAATGTCACTGGCTCCCACCTAATTCTTTTTGTACACACTAGGTTCATTCTTATTTTTGATAAAATCAAACTCTTTTGATTGCCTCATCAAAACGAATGTTCCATATTTGAGAAACTTGCTTTAATCCATTTCTCCGAGTGTTCACAACACTTACCTCATCGTATGTAATCGGATCATCATCTTCTATGATGTGTACCTCATCATCATCATCCATGATGAATCCATACCTCCTAGGTATCTTTGGTACTATTCCGCATTTACGATTCTGGGCCAGGTGTAATAGGTCTATCTACTGTGTTCCTCTTATTCGACTTATAGTGTTTTGTGGTTCTTGAACTCTTCAAGATCTATTATCCTCCCACTAGCCCCTTCAATGATAAACACCTTTATCTTAGAAGCGCGTGTTTCGTAACAAACACCTTTTGCTAAGTAGAATTATAGAACATTTACCCTAAACTTACTTTAGGATGTCCCACAAATCAGACATGTCAAATTTTGTCCCAAGCTTATCCTTTGAAACCTTTTCACATAAGTTGGACAACCCCTTATCCTAACATACTTAAGATTAATAATCCTCCCTATCCATAACTTTTATGGAGTCTTGGGGCCGGATTTTGAGGTTACCTTTTCGTAGATATGCAGCCATTTCTAGGACATTATCCCGTAAGGATACTTTGGAATGTTTGGTAAAATCATTATGGACCGCACTATATCCAACAAGGTATGATTTTTCCTTTCGTATACATCAATCAATTATTGCATATCGAGGCGCCCATTGTGAGAAAAACCATTTGAGATGATCTAGAGACTTATTGCACAAGTATTTATTCCTCGATCTAATCAAAGAATCTTAATACTTTGCTAATTTGTTTCACTTCAATTCTTTGAACCTTTCAAATAATTCACACTTGTATTTCAACAAATACATACATTCAACTCTTTGAATGATCATCTCCTTTTCTTATACTAATTTGTTCAATATGCAAAATTATTTTTCACGTAAGTCAAGTATACTAAATTTATTAAGTAATATTCGAGCCTATATAAAACATTATTATTATAAATAGAACAACAATTGTTCTTAATTATAATACCAAAAATTTCATTGTCCAACAATAAAATGGAAATAATATTTTTAACAAGAACTGGAATACAATAACAACTTATCGACTTAATAGATTTGCCTGTAGCGATGCTAAACTATAAGTTTCTATAGCTAATGCAAAGAACCTTTGCTTCATTTTCCACACATAAATTACTTATCTTTGTTTAACTTTCTACTTCTCCTTGGTCCCTTCATAAATCTATATTTATGATAACCAAAGTCCAGTATCCAATACCCAAGTAGAACCTCGACTTAAAGAAAAATTTATTTCAATCATGAACAAAAATCGTATTAGAACCGAAACTTCACTAAGCTTCTTTGGTTAGCCTCTCGCAAGATGCTTCTTGCATTCTTTCCAAAGGTCCAGGCTTATAGCGGTGGAAGCAAACTCCTTTGCTATCCGTATCGCTTTTGTTCTTATTATCCTTTGTTTATGCCTTTCTATTTACATTCTTTGAATCGCTTCTTCTTTCGTAAGATCCTTTGGCCCCTACCAAAGAAGACTTGATATTTCTTGGTTGGAAAGTGACTCTCAACATTTTTCAATATGATAAGCAAATCAATGAGGTCGATATCTAGCTTGCTCATATGAAAAATTCACAACAATTGTGAAAGGAGTTCGAGAGTGAGTGCAAGATCAAATCTTGCTCAACTCTCCATCCACGACAAAACCCATCATCCTAATCGATCAATCAAATTGATTATGTTAAGGACTTTTGTCCATCTCAGTAGTGTCATTAGTCATTCTAGATCTAAGAGCTCCTTAGATATCTCGATATCTATCGGTCCCCACTTTCCTCACCATCAACTACTTGATGTGCGGGAATATAGTAGAAGCATCCATAGTTTCATCTTGACACCAAGCTCGTTACTCATGGATGCGAGCATGATGCATCGAGCTAATCACAGTGCATCATCTTGCCACTTTCTAAAAGTAGCAATCTCTTCCTCGAGGCATTGTCGCAACCATTGCGGGGATAGGCGATTAAGGACATAAGATAGCTTTTCAAATATGAGAACTATTCTCAAATTCCTTAACCAATCCGCTTTAATTCATCACGGTTAATTTAGCATCTAATATGCTTCAGAGTGATAGTAATTTAGACATTGTAAAATTACAGAAATGAATTTATAATTAACAACATTTTAACATACATTCTTTTATTAATTACCAAAATAATTTAGGTCTTGTTTTAAATTGGTATCTCCCACTATTTTCTTCAAATCAGACACCCTCACTTATATAGTTCGACAAAATCTAATTAAATATTTGCTAGTTAGAATAAGGATCCTATTTCAAATGTATATAGCCTTGTGGTGACACAACAAACTATATATAAATAAATAGGTAGACAACTTTTGTCAATTACATCAACTATGCAACTCCTCAGATTTTGCCTCTTAGATTATTTTGATCAAGTGGTGGCACATCCGAATCAAAATTATCCAAGTTAAGTCCGACCTAGCACTCCATATATTCAAAAAAGAAAAATATCATCCTTGTCGTGACACAACAAAACAATATTGTTCAATTTTCTTTATAAGCATCAAATGTGATAAATTAACATCTTAAATACTTAATACTTGCCTTGTGGTGACACAACAAACTCATATTAAATATTTAATACTCTATTAATTTTATCATGCTAGAAGCGACGCTTCGATATTCCAAATATCTTTGAACGCTTAGGACTTAATATAAAAATTTGAGGGATTTATTATTAAATTTGTCTCATATTGTTTAGCTAACGTATGCATTATATATATATATAAAATACGCGTATATTAATTAACATGCTAAGCATGTTTGCATAATATATAATATATATATAGTATAAGCATGCACATATAGAATACTATATTCTACCCGGATTGATTATGGACTTTTATTCTAGTTTGGTTCACTAGAGCCACCAAGTGAACCAAAAGGTCAAACCTTAGGGGTGCAAGAAATAATATTTAAATATAACTATTACATTTAAACCCTGCTCTATTACAAACTAAGTCTTCAAACGCTTCTTGTCCCTTGATCTCTAATTCTTCAAAATTAATTCTAAATATTCCTATTACAAAACTATTTTAAAATAAATAGAAACCTTGATCGCTAAATCGAGGGAAGTACATAGGAGGAGATAGAATTTACATTCGTAAAAATTAGAGAAGACGAGGTACGCAGACCCCATTTAATAAAACCCATACATTCATGCATCCAACTAAAATAAAATCTAATCGCATCGGTCAATAGTCCATAATCAATCCCATTTATTATCATACACATCATCATATGCATCAATAAATAACATTCATCTCATGAATAATAAATATTTAATATATATATCGATATCATTTAATGGGCAAATTTGGTTAAGTATAAAATCTATTTTTGAATCAAAATAAACTCCTTTATTTTAATCCAAATTTAAATCAAAATAAAACTATTTTATTTTTAATTTATACAATTTTGAATAAAATAAACTATTTTATTTTAATCAAAATAAACTCCTTTATTTTAATTAATTATGGAATCCAATTCCATGTAAAAAAAAAAAATATTAAAGGAAACACGATTATCTTTCCTATTCACAAATAAACTCCTTTATTTTGAATAATATGAAATCTTATTTCATATTTAAATAAACTCCTTTATTTAAGAAACATGGATTCTCTTTCCTATTCACAAATAAACTCTTTTATTTTGAATAATATGAAATCCTATTTCATATCTAAATAAACTCCTTTATTTAAGGAAATTAGGCAATCCAATTTCAACTCCAATTAGTTAGCATGGAATCCAATTCCAACTCTAATTTGTTAGCATGAAATTCTAATTTTAAAATTGAAATAAACTTTTTATTTTAAGATTAAAATAAACCTTTTATTTTAAAATTAAAATAAACTTTTATTTTAATTATAAAATTATTAAGAATAATATATATATATATATAACTATTATATATGTATATATATAATAACCGTATATTATAGATTATATAATATATATATCATATATATATATATAATAGAAAATCATGTTCAAATGCAAAATCATGTTCACCAAAAATCATGTTCATTCATTAACCTTGCTTTTGAAATCATATGTTAACTATATATATATATATATATATATATATATATATATATATATATATATATATATAATCATTATCTAATGATTAGATAATCATTAGCAATCATTAATGAAACATGATAATTAATTCCTCGATTTCCAATGCATGTATCAGACTTTTCAAAAAACCCTGACCTTTGCTTTGTCCTATTAATCAAGCAGTCACTTGCTTTCAAAAAATTTGCAAACGGTTTTTTTTTTTTTTTATTAAATTTTATACAAAAAATTATGCCCAATTAAATTGTTCTAAACACATATCAATATACATATCAAATTAAAACAATTAATAATTCGCATAAAGGTTTGGCTCGATACCACCGTTAGGTTTGTAATATTCATAACGCAATCAAATTGCATAAAAAGTGCTAAGCGTGTAAAATCGTAGTTTAAAAATTTACAAACCATATACCGGATCACCCTTTATGCATAATTATTAATTAAACGAAAAGATAAAGAATAAAATCATACCCTCAAGATCGAGCTTCTCGGTACAAGTTCACCTCCAAATCCTTTCGCTCAATCTTGAATCCACCGGGTTTGGTTCCTTCCTTTCGATCAACGTTAGCCACCCAAATGTTTGGCCTCTGAGGTGATCCACCAAGGAAGATAAAGATTCAAGAAGATGGGTGTTTATGGCTCAAACCCTAGTTTTTCCTATCTCTATAGAAAAAGGGTGCTCTAACAAATTGGAATTATTACGTTGTAAAAGTCAACAACCCATACCACCCATAATAAGACTCCTCTTATTTATAGATGTGGGCAACCCACCTTAACAATTAAGGAATTGGGTTTTAATTAATTAATTCTTTTAATTAATTAAGCTCCCTAATTTTATTAGATAATTAATTAAACTCCTTTAACTAATTTTCCTTCCTAATCCAATTAGAATAAATGAGAGTACTTATATTAAATTAATTCCTAAACTCTTTTAGAAATTAAAATAATAATAATTGTAATAATATTAATAAGACTCCTCTTATTAATTTATATTTAATATTTCTAAAATATTAAATAATAAATATTAAGCTATTTAATTTATTCTATCACCATAGATTAAATTAAATATACATAACATATTATTACGATTATGCCATTTACTTCTTAAATAATTATTCTTCCTTTTATGGTGTGACCCTTTTGGTTCTCCATATTAAACCCATTGTGAATAAATCAATTAGAATAATTCTAATCTTATTTAAATAAATAAATTAAATAATTAATTTATTTAAATAAATAATATTTATTCTACAATAGGGATAAGCCTCCCTAATGATCAACGACTTTCCGTGATAATATAGATTTCAACATTAATCATAAAAGAACCTTTGAGTAAATAGTTACTGCATAATTCAATCCTTCCACCATACAATGTCCCAATTAAATATAAGACATGGAATTATCACAAGTCTTATTTTATTTAATTATATGTATTTTCGATCCTTAAATGCACAACTCCAAATAATGCAAATTAGAAACTCCTTTCTAATTTCATTCTCCTTAACCAAGGACTACTTGGGTTGTCATTTATCGAATCATATAGACATTTCTCTTTTTATTAGAAGTGGTAGATTCTTTATCGATCATATATTATCTCCATGTACAACTTATTATACCCAAGCATACCTTTGATATACCCTAAGGGTCTTAAGGAATAAGTCAAAGTATAACTCATCATACACAAGATACTATGATGATCTCAAGTCCAAGTTGAAGACCCCAAATTTTTTTAAATAAAAGGAATTTCCTTTATTTATTATTTTGAAATAGTAAGGGTTGATTTGATTAATGTGGATAGTTAGGGTTAAATACGCAAATATTTCAAAATAAGCAAGTGGTTATAAAATATTCATTTTTGTCGAATATTCGTTTGGTCGTGGAATATTCGTCTCGCTCGGGAATATTCGTATTTACCTGCAAGCAACCCATGTGTGTGGGCCCATAACTGAAAGCGATTGGATGAGGAAAACGACAAAGTTTGGGTGGTTATAAATAACGTGTAGTTATTACCGTTAAGATCGTTGGAATACCCGGTGGTTAAAATACAAGAATACGCTGGGTCGCACAAAGAATGATACCAGATTGCACATTATTGTTGAATTATTGATCCTTACGTAAGAAGGCACTACTCAATAATTTTCACAAGAGTTACCGCTCAATATTTTATTTTATTGATTTAATAATTGTTTGCGTTGGTATTTTATATTATTATTGTTTCAATAATTGTCACCGCACAAAGATTTCCCATTATCGCATCAATAATTCATATTATTTGAATAATATTATTAGATAACATTATTGGCAATGTCTAGAAAGTTCGCCTATGGAGAGGTTTGGTCACCTAATTGCGCGCCAAAGAAGGAGAGATCCTTATTGAAAGCCCCTCTTTCCTGGAACTACCGGTTATTATAATTGTGATTCTCGTAATATTATTTGTGAATAATTAATTATTGATTCATATGATAAGGAAATATTTATTTTATATGAATATAAATGATGGATTTATTTATGTGGTTATTAATGAAGGAATTAATGCTTTGAGATGTTTTATTTGTATTTTGCCTGATTGAGGTATTAAAAGATCAAATCTGTTATTATTACGACTTTATTGTGTGAGTTATAATTTTAATCCGATTTGTTGGATCGTTGTAATTTTTGGATATGTTATACATATATAAGTTGAGTATATGTCTACAAATTTTGAACCGTTAAAAATTAACGAATGATTTGTTATGAATTTTAAGAGGTGTCTGATTCTAAATTAGGGTTATAATTGATTTTGGTGGAAAATTCTAGAATTGAGTGGGCCCCACTTGTGGTTGGTGAAGAAATGTGCTGAATTTTATTTCAAATGTGGTGGGTGGCAATAGTAGCGTGTAAAGCCATCGTGTAGGTCAAGTCTGCCTTGGCCAAGCTAACATTTTCCTATAAATAGAGAGGGCTAAGTTAGAATTGAAAATCACACCGTAAACAAAGTTTTCTCTTTCTCTCTATATTATCGAGCGATTTTGTGAGTATTTAGATACTTTGAGAGTTCTTTATTCAAGATAAGTTTCATTCAAAGATCACTTCCGACCTTTCCTTCCGAAATACTTGATTCTTTGAGGTAAGGGATATTATTTTTTTTTCAGAATGATATTATTTCTTCAATATCATTATCTTTGAAATGTTGATCTGAAGTTTTTATCAAATTTGGAATTTTTTCATGTCGGGTTACTATTCATGAGTTACTATTCACGAAGTTACTATTCATGAGTTACTATTCACGAGTTACTATTCACGAGTACTATTCATGAAGCGTGAAGATGTTTTTTTTTTTTGTGGAATTTCTATCTTTTGGTGTCTGAGTTACTATTCACGATATACTGAGACTATTCACGATATCTGCACTATTCACGATATCTGGCACTATTCATCGAAAAATAAAATTTCTTCTTTTCGTCTAAAATATCTATTTTGGATACTAGCTTTGATTGTATCCATGTTTTGATCATTCTTGAATTTTACACCACTATGATTATTTTTTGAGGTATTGTTGGACATGGATAAAACAAAGTACGAATCATTAATCCTTAATCCTTGTCATTTTGTTTCACCGGATTCGTTTCTTTAAAAATATTTTTCATCATCCTCGCCTTTAAATGATGATATTATTGAATATCTTTGGCTCAGTAGTAAAGATGAATGATTTCTGAAGAATATCTTTGGCTTCGTAGTGCAAAGATGAACAGTGTTTAAATGAACATGACCGATCGATGAATATCTTTGGCCTCAGAGTGCAAGATGAACAGTGTTTAAAGGAACACGATCGATTGATGAATATCTTTGGCTCAGTAGTGCAAAGATGAATATTTGATTTGAGATGAATATCGATTGATGTTACTGAGGATAAAATATTGATGATGGATCGTTAAATTCATAGATTATAGTAGATTTCATTCTCTACGTAACTCTTCTATGAATTATTATTTCACCGCGAATATTGATCCGAAACTTGTTGTCTATTGTATTCTATCGATTTTTCCTCGCTTGGAGACTAACGATAATTTGTTGTATATTATCTTAGTCATAGTATTCTTTACTGGGCTAGTTGAGCTCACCCTTTTCCTTGTCGCTCCATTTTTCTTCTCAGGAGGCGAGAATGTAGCGAGTACTAGTCGGGGTATGGAATGAAGGTTCTAGAGAGAGTTGTTTAGTAGTCCTCACCATTTTTGTAAAATAATGTATCAATAATTATGATGGGGATTTATTTGCGTGTGGATATTGTCTAGAAGACAATATTATATTTTACACGACATTTGTATTATTGAAGTTGTAGTTTGCTTCTTGTACCATGTATTTGGCGACTCAGAATGGGTGTTGTGTATACCTATTTTGGGGGCGTCACACAAGGATCACTTGTACTACTATCACTACAGGAATTCCTATTGACAGGCAAATAAAACTCCATTAGGTATTCCTTAGCGAGCCACGCTCAAAGGTACTTTTATTCTCTAATAAGCACCTATATACTTGCTTTAGTGTCTCCACACAAATGATCATGAGATCAATCATCCTCATCCAATGAGCAAGTTAACGATGTACCAATCTATCCGGATTCACTAATCCCCAATTTAGTAATCCAATGATTGGGAACTATTTTAGTTTTAAGCTTTCTAAGAATTTAGATCTCATTAGAATGATCATCATCAATATTCTAAAAGCATTGCTTAAAACTATGGGTTTATCACATATTATAAAACAGCATCATGTAGATAATTAAAAGCCTTTAATAAATTAATACTTTTTATTAATAAATGAATAAGATTGTTACAAAGTATATGCTTTATCATCAAACATGATTGGCTTGTGTGCATACTACTTTCAGGAGCACCTTGACTATCACAGGACCAATCGACCGACCGCCAGGACTTTCAATATGACGGTGCAGGATGCAGTTCAGTCTCGTGATATGGTGTCAGGTATCATTCCGATCAATAAAGTTAATGCTTATGTATTATTTGATTCCGGTGCTACTTGTTCCTTTATATCCGATGACTTTGCTAAGAACTTAGATTTGTCTAAGGATGAGTTGGAATACCCCATGAACATAGAAATTGCGAATAGAAAAATAATCCCTGTTAAGTACGTACATAAGAACTGTAGAGTGGATATTAAGGGTAATATCTTGAACGTAGATCTTATCCCTATTCGACTTGGGGAATTTGACGTTATCTTGGGAATGGACTGGTTATTCAATTACGGGGCTGTAATTGATTGCCAAAATAAGCGATAACCTTACGACTCACAAAGGTTGTGTTTTATGAGCAAGTCGCCTAGACAAGCGAGTTGTCTGACGATGACGCAGGCCAGGAAGTTGTTAAGACAGGGCTGTGTAGGATATTTAGCTTACATAGTCGACAATCGTAAAGAGAATCTGAAAGTAGAGGAAATACCGGTAGTGAGAGACTTCGTCGATGTCTTTCCAAACGATTTGCCAGGACTTCCGTCAGATAGAGAGGTTGATTTCGTGATAGATTTGGCGCCAGGAACGGCTACAATATCGAAAGCACCGTACCGAATGGCACCGATAGAGATGAAAGAATTAATGGTATAACTACAAGAATTACTGGACAAGAAGTACATTCAACCAAGCGTATCGCCGTGGGGAGCGCCGGTGTTGTTTGTGAAGAAGAAGGATGGAACGATGCGGCTCTGCATTGATTATAGAGAACTGAATAAGGTCACGATTAAGAATAGATATCCATTACCGAGGATCGATGATCTGTTTGATCAATTGAAAGGAGCGAAATATTTTTCCAAGATAGACTTGAGGAGTGGTTATCATCAACTGAAGGTGAGATCCGAGGATGTACCGAAGACAGTGTTCAGAACACGATATGGTCACTACAAATTTTTGGTTATGTCGTTTGGTCTAACGAATGCTCCCGCAGCATTTATGGGATTAATGAATGGTGTGTTCAAACCGTTTTTGGAAAAGTTCATAGTGGTATTTATAGACGACATTTTGGTTTATTCGAAAACCAAGGAAGAACATGAAGAGCATTTGAGATTAACGTTGGAAGTGTTGAGGAGGGAGAAGTTGTATGCCAAGTTTTCGAAATGCGAATTTTGGATCGAGCGGGTGCAATTTCTTGGGCATGTGATCGATTAAAACGGAATTTCGGTAGATCCATCCAAAGTCAAAACTGTAATTAACTGAGATCAGTCGAGGACATCGTCAGAAGTACAAAGTTTTCTTGGATTAGCAGGATATTACAGAAGATTCATACAAGACTTTTCCAAGATCGCAACTCTGTTAACGAATTTAACTCGAAAAGCCGTGAAATTTGTTTGGACGGAGAAGTGTGTGGAAAGCTTTCAAGAATTGAAGAAGAGGTTGAGTACAACACCTGTGTTGTCTTTTCCGGACGATAAAGGAAATTTTGTTGTTTATAGTGATGCATCGCATAAAGGACTTGGTTGTGTGATGATGCAAAACGGCAAAGTCGTTACGTATGCATCACGACAATTGAAGGATTATGAGAAGGGGTATCCAACCCACGACTTGGAGTTAGCTGCAGTAGTTTTTGCTTTGAAAATCTGGAGGCACTATCTCTACGGGAGAAGTGTGAAATATATACGCACTCACAAGAGTCCTAAATATATATTTTACACGTAAGATTTGAATATGCTTGAAGAAGGTGGTTGGAGTTAATTAAGGACTACGATCGTGAGATTTTATACCATCCGTAAGGCAAATGTCGTTCTTGAACGCCTTAAGTAGAAAGGGCTCTGGAGAAGTTGATGATGTTGACCAATCGAGAAGCTAATTTCGAAATGGAGAAACCGGAGTCGAAGTGAAGTATCCTATGGAAATTAATGAGAAGCTATTCAGTATATAATCGCACAACCCTACTAGTTAAAGTTAAGGAGGCTCAACTTCAGGACGATGAATGCAAAAAGGTGATAAGGAAGATATCCGAAGGAACCGAACCAAGATTTAAGATGGATAAGGAAGGAATACTGAGATTTGAAAGCAGAATTTGGGTACCGCCAGTACGAGAGATTAAGGAAGACATTTTGAGTGAGGATCATAGCTCACGATATTCAATTCACCCTGGTAGTACCAAGATGTATCAAGATCTTCGACAACACTTCTGGTGGCCAAATTTGAAATGTGATGTTGCAGAATGTGTTGCTAAGTGTCTGGCCTGTCAAAAAGTGAAAGCAGAACATCAGAGACCAAGTGGGTTGCTACAACCGTTGGAGATCCCAAAATGGAAATGGGAACATATTAAAATGGACTTCGTGGTTGGCCTTCCGACGACTCGTAAAGGTTACGACGCAAAGATGGGTTATCATTGATTTGATCGATTTAAATCCACACACTTCCTTCCAATAAAAATCAGATTCAACTTAGATCAGTTGGCAAGGTTATATATAAAAGAGATTGTTTTGAGGCACGGAGTGCCGGTGTCAATTATTTTTGATAGGGATTAGCGCTTTACATCGAACTTCTGAAAACGTCTACAGGAATGCATGGGTACGCAATTGAGGATGAGTACGGCATATCACCCTCAGACAGATGGACAGAGTGAAAGAACGATTCAGACGTTAGAAGATATGCTAAGAGCCTGTGTAATGGACTTTAAAGGCAATTAGGATGATCACCTACCTTTAGTAGAGTTCGGCTACAATAACAGTTACCACGCTTGTATTGGCATGCCGCCTTATGAAGCGTTATACGACAGAAAGTGCAGAACTCCGCTTTACTGGGATGAAGTTGGCGAAAGACAAATTCTAGGGCGTAAATTGGTGCAATGATAAATGTAAATAATCAAAGTAATCCGAACACGACTGGTAGCAGCTCAAGATAGGCAGAAGAAATACGCCGATCCACATCGTAAAAATGTTGCGTTTGAATTGGGTAGTTATGTATTCTTGAAGGTCTCTCCCTGGAAGGGAAAGATCAGGTTCTGAAAGAAAGGAAAATTAAGCCCAAGATTCATTGGACCATTTGAAGTATCACGAAGAATCGGAGAAGTCACAGATGAGGTAGCCCTACCTCCAAAGACTCGAGAATGTCCACAACGCCTTCCATGTTTCGCTTTTACGACCCTACAAACCCGATTACAAGTATGTAATTGAATACTTAACCCCTACATTTTGAAAAAGACTTATCTTACGAAGAAATTCCCGCTCAAATTGTCGGCGAAAAGAACAAGTTCTCGTAAATAAAGTAATACCTTTTGTTAAGGTAATTTGGAGGAACCACAACAAGAAGCTACGTGGGAACTCTCAAGAGAATATGATGAAGAATTACCTCATTTATTTACTTAAATTATGTGTGTTTATTCGGGGATGTAATCTTTGTAAGGGAGGGAGAATGTAATTAGGTCAATTTATTGAGTCGTGATTCTAGAAACGTAATCCTTTTAAGGGGGAAAGATGTGACGAAACGAGATTTTTGTAATTTAATTTTAATATTTATTGAATTAAATAAATATTTTCGATGATTTAATTATTAGATTAAATAATTAATTGATGAAGTTGTGGTAGATTAATTTAATTATATGTGTTATATTTATTAAATTAATATGGAGAATATTTATTATTCAAGTATGTATTTATGTGAGCTTATTAAATTAAAAGAAATATTTAATAAGCTAACGTTATTTTAATTAATTTAATAATTAATTAGAGATTTAATAATTTGACATTATTAATGAATGAGAAATTCAATTATGCGACTATGTGAATTAATGAGAAATTATTTTATTTTATTTAAAATAAATTAAACTAGATATTTGATTTATTTTATAAAGGGTGTGACATGTTTTCAAACTATATTATAAAGGTTTTATTAAATTAACTTGATATAAGCCTTTTAAGGCTAGCCAAATGAGGCCTTAAGAGGAGTCAGGGGCGGTTAAACCACGATGAGTAATCGACCTCAACTCTGCAAGATAAAGGCTCGATTGGCATTATTCTACGATTTCTTCATTTTAGAGTAAATTGAGAGTCAGAGAGAATTCAGAGAATTGTTAAGTGAATTGTGATTGAAGAAGAGTTGAGAAGGAATTAATCTCCTGTGAATTTACATTATACGCTTTGGGTAATCTCCTCCTTCCCAAATTTTAAATTTACGTTGTTTAAGTTTTTATAAAAATGGCTTTCAAGTTTACTGTAAAGTCTCTGTAAGTTGGAATGAGTAAGAATTATGTGCATGTATGTGTTAAGATGTATCATATCGTATTTGATTATATATAATATAGATTCCCATATCATCAGTTTCATAATTATAACGTATGTTATGGCCTCAAAATTTACAGAGTATGGAATATGGCCATATGGCCCTTATACGTGATTTTAATATGCCAAACATAAATTGTTTTGTAAAATTCACACTCATATATGATTATGCATAATAAAACGAAGGAATCAAACTCCAATAAAATGTAATTGGTGTTATAATGAACCCTTAATGTTGATTTTCATGTTTTGTATTGAAAATCTCAAGAAAATCAAGAACAATAATTATATGTTTTGATTATGAAAATTATGTGTTTTAACATGTTAAAATCATGCTAGAAGGGGTTATGTAGTGATCATATATGTATTACGGTGTTTTTGGGCATGTCTAATTTCATGTAAAAATAAACTAATTGGAAGTTATGGCCATATTCTCGTGTTCTTCAAGTAACGTATAATTTTACTTCATGATTGATTTTTCGCCTAATTTGGCATTGTTATGTTCACAAACTCACGTAGAATCGAAGTCTGGGTAACCCCGCCCCATGACGCAATGCTACTAAACTAAATTACCCATACCTCAAGCAAAAAAAAATAAAAATAATAATAATAAAAAAATAAAAATAATAAAAATAATAAAATAAAATAAATATTCGATGAAAATTATTATTAAAATATTTATAAAATAAATTAAATAATTTAATTGAGATATTATGGAATAAAATAAATATTTGATGAAAATTATTATTAAAATATTTATAAAATAAATTAAATATTTTAATTGAGATATTTATGGAATAAAATAAATATTCGATGAAAATTATTATTAAAATATTTATAAAATAAATTTAATATTTAAATTGAGATATTATGGAATAAAATAAATATTTGATGAAAATTATTATTAAAATATTTATAAAATAAATTAAATATTTTAATTGAGATATTTATGGAATAAAATAAATATTCGATGAAAATTATTATTAAATTATTTATAAAATAAATTAAATATTTTAATTGAGATATTTATGGAATAAAATAAATATTCGATGAAAATTGTAAAATCCCAACTTTTTGAATAAAGATGAATTTTCTATAAATATTATTTTTGAATATTATGGAGTAAAATTGATATAATGTTATAGTTGTGGATAATATTTATAAATTTTGCAAAAGTACGCAAGTTGTTATATAATATTCGATTGGTCTGGAATATTCGCTTTTAACAGGAATATTCGTATAACTAAGACAATCATTGGTGGACCCCACAACGGAATTATTTTTGGATTGAGAAAACGATAAAAATACTTTATGAAAATAACGGCTAAGTTTTACCGTTAACTCGTTGAAATACCCTAAGTTAAAAGTATAAAGAATAATGCGCTGGTCGCATAAGAATACACCTGTGACATTAATTATTGATGCTTACGTGATAAGTCACTCGCTTTTGTTAGTATTATTAATGTAATAATACAGAAAATCTTTTTATATAAAACAGAATACTTTTATAAAGTTATTCTATAAATAAAATATATTATATATTATTTAAAAGATTTTGCTTTAAATATGGACCGTCAGATTAAAGTAAATCAATCTGGACCGTTCATGAGTTAGTTACTATGCAGTCCATTTTTCTATAAATAGAAGCTCATTCCTTCAATATTTCTTACAAATTCACTGAAACTCTAGAGAGATAAACTATAGAGAGAAAGAAGAAAAGTATTCTACTACTTCACTACTCATATATCCAAGACTTTTCTTCTTAAGGTAGGGAGTATTATTTTTTTTGTATTCATGAAGAGAACTTCATTATTCTATTCTTTATTATTCTATTGGAATAACTCAGATTCGCGGCTACCCTATACTTGGTGAAATTCTTCCATTATTATTCTTCGTTTTTATTATTCTCGTTGGAACATCTTGTCATGCTTTATGCATGACCTTCGGTTCCGTTTCTTTATTATTCTCGTGGAACATCCTCGCCTATGCTTTACGCCGGACCGGTTCCATTATATATTATTCGTCGAAATATCCTCGTCTGCATGCGCTTTCACGCCGGACTCGGTTCCATTCTTTATTATTCTCGCTGAATATCCTCGTCACATGCGCTTTTATGGGACCGGTTCCGTTATTTATTATTCTCGTTGAATAACTCCCCTGCAAAGCGATCTATCGCATGCATGGTGATTTCTTTTGTTATTCCATTCTTTATTATACTCAATGGTTCAAACTTTGACTTCTATACTCCATGAAATTAGTGGAATATCCTTGATATTTGCGCTTCATCCAAAGATATTTTCATGGAAATATTCTTCCGAGCATTCTTGAATTTTACTCTACAAAGCAAAGATCATGTTGACAATTTGGGCGTTATTGGTTCTTGGACAAATTAATTCTTGAACTTGTTTTATCAATCCTTATATCATTGTCATCATCCTCATATTTATATTTTTTTGAAAGTCATATGGGCTCAGAAGTATGTAGATGGACTTGGTATGATTATGACCAGGATTATTCGGTGTAATCATGACCGTAATGTTACAAATGATGTGGTAAAAGTCCTCATTGGCCCGTAGTGCATTGATGGGATGCTTGTTGGCATGATCATGACCATTAATGAATACACAAATATTCTTGGCCCGTAAGTGCATGGATAATTGTGGTCGTGATACTAAAGAATATCCTTGGTCGAAAAGTGTGGGTGATTCGATGATGTGGATTATTTATTGTCGAGTCCCAAATGATAAAAGTTATGAAAACCTTTTAAATCATAAAAGATAGTAGATTTTATTCTCTACTTGACTCTTTTAATGGATTGCTTGTTTCACCGCAATTAAACTTGATGTTTGTTATATTATATCGCTTTAACACTCATTTAAGGCTAATGATAATTTATTCGCATTATCTTAGTCATAATATTTCTTCTCGGGCTAGTTGAGCTCACCCTTTCTTTCATTTGTTCTTCTTGAAATAAGAATATAGTCGGGACGAGAGCCTGAGTGAACCGGAGTGATGGTCCTAGATGGTGCATTAGTAGTCCTCACTATTCTATGAAATAGTGTGATAATAATTGTAATGAGGACTCCTTTTGAGTTTGTATACTCTCTAGTAGACAATATTTGTATTCAAACTCACAGCTTATGTTTTGTCGTATTTGAAAGTAGTATGCATACAAGCCAATCATGTTTGATGATAAAGCATGATGTTTGTTTTATAATATGTGATAAACCCATAGTTTTAAGCAATGCTTTTATTGATTACTAAATTGGGGATTAGTGAATCCGGATAGATTGGGTACATACGTTGCTTGCTTCATTGGATGAAGATGATTGATCTCATGATCATTTGTGTGGAGACACTAAAGCAAGTATGTAGGTGCTTATTAGAGAATAAGTTCACTTGACGCGGCTCGCTAAGGAATACCTAATGGAGTTTTACTTCACTGTCAATAGGAATTCTGTAGTGATAGTAGTACAAGTGATCCTTGGACTTGAGATCATCATAGTATCTTGTGTATGATGAGTTATACTTTGACTTATTCCTTAAGACCCTTAAGGTATATCAAAGGGTATGCTTAGGTATAATAAGTTGTATACGGAGATAATGTATGATCAATAAAGAATCTACCACTTCTATAAAAGAAGAGAAATGTCCTATGTGATTCGATAAATGACAACCCTAGTCCTTGGCAAGGCGTAATGAAATTAGAAAGGAGTTTCTAATTTGCATTATTTGGTGTCAGGCATTTAAGGATCGATTATATTTAATCGGGACATTGTATGGTGGAAGGATTGAATCAGTATGGTAACTATTTACTCAAAGGTTCTTTTATGATTAATGTTGAAATCTATATTATCCGGAAAGTCGTTGATCGCTGGGAGAGGCTTATCCCTATCAGAATAAATATTATTTATTTAAATAAATAAATTATTTAATTTATTTATTTAAATAAGATTAGAATTGTTCTAATTGATTTATTCACAAATTGGTTTAATATGGAGAACCAAAAAAGGTCGGACCATAAAAGGAAGAATAATTATTTAAGAGTTAATGGCATAATCGTAATAATATGTTATGTATATTTAATTTAATCTGATGATGATAGAATAAATTAAATAGCTTAATATTTATTATTTAATATTTTAGAAATATTAAATATAAATTAATAAGAGGAGTCTTATTAATATTACCTAATTGGATTAGGAAGGAAAATTAGTTAAATGAGTTTAATTAATTATCCCTAATAAGATTAGGGCCCCTTTAATTAAAAGGGTTTAATTAAATAATACCTTATTTTATTAGGGTTACTTGATATCTTTATAAGAAGAGTCTTATATCGTATATCAAGACTACGTTATTTCCTATGGTCGAGAAGTACGCCCTTTTCTATAGAGATAGAAAAACTAGGGTTTAGCCAACCACCCATCTTCTTCGAATCCTTCTTCTTCCTCAGTGGATCACCTCTGAAGGCCAAACACTTGGGTGGCTAACGTTGATCAAAGGAAGGAACCAAACCCGGTGGATTCAAGTTGAACGCGAAAAGGATCGGAGGTGAACTTGTACGATGAAGCTCGGATCTTCAAGGGTATGTTTCTTATTCATCTTTTTCGCTTAATTAATAATTGTGCATAAAGGGTGATTATTTATGCAATTTGATCAGCTCTTCTTAATATAACAAACTTAATTGATAAAGGCATCGAGCCAAACCTTTATGTGAATTATTAATTGTTTAATTTGATATGTATATAGATATGTGTTTACAATAATTTATCTGGGCATAATTTTGTTGTGTAAAATTAATTTATTTTTAAAAAAAATAAAAAAATATTCGCGGAAAAGTTTTTTGTTTTTCGTGATTTTGTGAATTCGGTTCTACTGTTCTGCACGTTCAAGGGACTTATGGGATTCTCGTTAATTTAAAAAAACGGGTAATTCATATATATATTCACGTGATGCTAAGTACCATGAACCAGAACAAGATTACATATCTTATATGATTACTTTATGTTTATTTTAATTTTTGGATTCCATGATAACTAATTGGAGTTGAAATTGGATTTCATTTTTCCTAAAATAAAGGAGTTTATTTATGAATAGGAAGTAAATCTATCTTTCCTTAAATAAAGGAGTTTATTTAGATATGAAATAAGATTTCATATTATTCAAAATAAAGGAGTTTATTTGTGAATAGGAAGAGAATCATGTTTCCTTTAATAAAGGAGTTTATTTTTTTTACATGGAATTCGATTCCATAATTAATTAAAATAAATGAGTTTATTTTGATTAAAATAAAATAGTTTATTTTATTCAAAATTGGATAAATTAAAATAAAATAGTTTTATTTTGATTTAAATTTGGATTAAAATAAAGGAGTTTATTTTGATTCAAAAATAGATTTTATACTAACTAAATTTGCCCATTAAATGATATCAATATATATATTGAATGTTTATTATTCATCGATGAATGTTATGTATTGATGCATATGGTGATATGTATGACAATAAATGAGATTGATTATGGACAATTGATTAATGTGATTGGATTTTATTTTAGTTGGATGCACATGAATGTATGGGTTTTATTAAATGGGGTTAAGCGTTCGCCTTCTTCTAATTTTTTCCGAATGTAAATTCTATCTCCTCCTATTTACTTCCCTCGATTATTTATCAAGGTTTCTATTTATTTTAAATAGTTTTGTAATAGGAATAGTTAGAATTAATTTTGAAAATTGGAGATCAAGGAGCAAGGAGACTTGACCGCCTTCTCTAATTTTTTAAATGTAATAGTAATATTTAAATATCTCCTCCTATTTTGGTTCACTTCCCCATCATCAATCCATTAGGTTTCTATTTATTTTAAATAGTTTTATAATAGGAATAATATTAGAATTAATATTTGTAAAATTGAAACATGAGACAATTAATAACAAACCCCTCAAAAAAAAATTATATTAAGTCCTAAGCTTGATATTTGGAATATCGAGGTTTCTATGTAATATTTATATATTAAATATTTATTTCTTGTTGTGTCACCACAAGGCAAGTATTAAGTATTTAAGATGTTAATTTATCACATTTGATGCTTATAAAGAAAATTGAACATATTGTTTTGTTGTGTCACCACAAGGTGATATTTTAATATATGAAGTGCCACTTAACTAGAATAAAAGTCCATAATCAATCCTGATCAAAATAATCTAAGAGGCAAAAGAATATAGTATAGTTGATGTAATTGATAAAAGTTGTCTACTTATATTTATATATATTATATATTATGCATATACATTTGAAATGGGATCCTTATTCTAATATGAATCTTTAATTAGATTTTATATATATGAGGCAATATAGCGCCAAAGATATTTATATCGAATTTTACAATGTAAAATTAATAAAAATATTTAATATCATTGTGTCACCACAAGGCATATTAGATGCTAAATTATAAAGAAAATTGAATTGTTTTGTTGTGTCACCACAAGGATGATATTTCTTTTGAATATATGGATTAAGCGGATTTAACTTGGATAATTTTGATTCGGATGCCACCATTTCTATGCATAGTTGATGTAATTGACAAAAGTTGTTCTACCTATTTATTTATATATAGCTTATGTCACCACAAGGCTATATACATTTGAAATATCCTTATTCTCACTAAGAAATCTTTTTAATTAGATTTTGACTATATATATGCAGTGGAATGATGATGCTGTTTTAATTACAAATTCATCATAGAATTTTAGATGCAAAGTAACGAGCTAGATGCAAAATTAACGGGCATGTTAAACGGATGGAAGGAATTGAGAATAGTTCTCATAGTCTATCTTATATTCATACGCCTATCCTCAAGTAGTCATGCCTCAAGGAAGAGATGGGGCTTTAGAAATCGATCCTTATTGAGCTCTTAGCCTCGATCTAGAAAGCTTTGATCTTGCACTCACTCCGGACTCCTTTCACAATGGAAGATTGTGAATTTTTGATCATACTCAACAAGCTCCTTTCAATTGTCGTGAGGATTTTCATATGAACAAAGATATCGGAGCTCTTCCACTGATATTGAAAAATGTTGAAAAATGTCACTTTCAACCAAGAAAGATCAAGTCTTCTTGGTAGGGGCCAAAGGATCTTTTGAAAAGAAGAACGATTCAAAGAAGGTTAATAGAAAAGCATAAACAAAGGATAATAAGAACAAAATCTGATTAGGATAGCAAAGTAGCTTGCTTCCACTACAATAAGCACGGACAATCGGAAAGAAAACTGCGAGAAGCATCTTCGCAGAGGCTAAGCAAAGAAGCTTAGTGAAGTTTTACATAATACGATTTTTGTTCATGATTTAAAATAAATTTTCTTTAAGTCAAGGTTCTACTTGGGTATTGGATACCGACTTTGGTTATCATAAATATAGATTTATGAAGGACCAAGGTAAGTAGAAAGCTAAAAAATATAAGTAATCCTATAAAGGAAATGTAGCAAAGGTTGCCACATTAGCCATAGAAACTTATAGTTTAGCAATGCTTACTTTGAAAATCTATTAAGTCAATAAGTTGTTATTGTATTCCAGTTCTTGTTAAAAATATTATTTCCATTATATTGTTGGACAATGAAATCTTTGGTATTATAATTAAGAACAATTGTATTACTTAATGGATTTTGATACTTGACTTACGTGAAAAATATATTTTGCAAATTGAACAAACTTGTATAAGAAAAGGAGATGATCATTCAAAGAGTTGAATGTGTGTATTTGTTGAATACAAGTGTGAATTATTTGAAAGGTTCAAAGAATTCAAAAGTGAAACAAATTGGCAAAGTATTAGGATTCTTTTGATAGGATCAAGGAAGGAATACTTGTGCAATAAGTTTCTAGATCATCTCAAATGGTTTTCTCTCATAATGGACGCCTCTCGATACATAATAATTGATTGATGTATCTGAAAGGAAAAATCGTACCTATTTGAACATGGTGCGATCCATAATGATTTTACCGACATTCTAGTATCCTTCTAGGATCATGTCCTAGAAATGGCTGCATATCTACGAAAAGGTAACCTCAAAATCCAAATTTCAAGACTCCATAAAAGTTATGGGCGTGGAGGATTCCTAATCTTAAGTATGTTAAGTGGGACAAGATTTGACATGTATGATTTGTGGGACATCCTAAAAGTTTAGTATATGTTTATAATTACTATATGTTACGAAACATAATTCTACTTAGCAAAAAAGGTGTTTGTTACGAAAGTTCACACCGCTTTCTAAGATAAAAGTGTTTATCATTAAAAGGGGCTAGTGGAGGATAATAGATCTTGAAGAGTTCAAGAACCACAAAATACTATAAGTCAAATAAGAGAGAACCATGTAGATGTAGACCTATTATACCAATAACCTAATCGTAAATCGAATAGCACCAAGATACCTGGAGGTATGGATTCATCATAGATGATGATGATGAGATACACATCATAGAAGATGATGATCCAAATTATACGATGAGGTAAGTGTTGAACACTCGCGGAGAAATGGATCGAAGCAAGTTTCTCAAATATGGACTTACTACTACGAGGAATTACATACCAATGCTACAATCAATAAAGATAAAGTTGTCTAAAACAATCCTCCATTAATGATTTGGGAAGAGTATCGAATTCCGGGATACAAATCTATATAGATAAATTTAAAGGATGCTCGACAACCCAAGGAACGATATTCATTTGATGCTAAAGTCGTTTAGCATGGAAAACTCCAAGAGATGTCTCATGTTGATGAGCCATGGAGTGTATCTCTTAATAGTCCCCATAGACTCCAAAAAAGAGAGATCGCATGAATAACTATCCCATATGCAATGAAATGTACGAGACACGATGTTGATCAATCATATTCTCGAAGTTCAATGCGAGATGTTGAAAAATATCGTAAAAGTACTTTTTACCGGGTACTAAAGATGTGATCATATACATGGTGGGTCTAAATTAAAACTAGAGGGCTTAATGACTCAAGTTTTTCGACATGATAAGATGACAGAAAATCCACTTTAAGGTAAAGTGTTACCTTAAGCAAGTGGTGTAGTGAATTTGAAAGGTTCCAAATAGCAAAAGGTAGCTGGGTTTAGTGATAAAGACAAAGTATATAGCTATAAATGAAGTCGCAAGTTGATTGCTTGATTAAAGTTCATTACGTAACTAGAATAGTTCCTAAGTCTCATCTTGGATCTAAACATGTGTTGTGGCACTTTCACTTGATTATAGGAATCATTGAAGATGGGAAACCACTATAGAGATAGTGGACCTCAAGAACAACATTACATATCCATTAACTAAAGCTTATCCAACAAAGAGGATAATCGTCCACTTGTAGAGAAGAAGAGTATGAGATACCACATGGTGATCGGCTTTTAGTTCAAGTGGGAGATTGAAAGTAGTATGCATACAAGCCAATCATGTTTGATGATAAAGCATATACTTTGTAACAATCTTATTCATTTATTAATAAAAAGTATTAATTTATTAAAGGCTTTTAATTATCTACATGATGTCGCTTTTTATAATATGTGATAAACCCATAGTTTTAAGCAATGCTTTTAGAATGACACAAAGCAAGTAAGTAGGTGCTTATTAGAGAATAAGTTCATCGAACATGGCTCACTAAGGAATACCTAATGGAGTTTTACTTTTGTCAATAGAATTCTCAGAAGTGATAGTAGAGACAAGTGATCCTTGACTCGAGATCATCATAATCTTCGTAATGATGAGTTATACTTTGACTTATTCCTTAAGACCCTTAAGGTATATCAAAGGGTATGCTTTAGGTATAATAAGTTGTATATGGAGATAATGTATGATCAATAAAGAATCTACCACTTCTATTAAAAGAAGAGAAATGTCCTATGTGATTCGATAAATGACAACCCTAGTAGTCCTTGGCCAAAGCGTAATGAAATTAAAAAGGGAGTTTCTAATTTGCATTATTTGTGTGTCATATTTAAGGATCGAATATATATAATTAAATAAAATAAGACTTGGCCAGTAATTCCATTGCCTTATATTTAATTGGGACATCAGATGGTGGAAGGATTGAATTATGCGGAACTATTTACTCAAAGGTTCTTTTATGATTAATGTTGAAATCTATATTATCCTGGAAAGTCGTTGATCGCTAGGAGGCTTATCCTGTATCAGAATAAATATTATTTATTTAAATAAATTAATTATTTAATTTATTTATTTAAATAAGATTAGAATTGTTCTAATTGATTTATTCACAACCGGTTTAATATGGAGAACCTAAAGGGTCACACCATAAAAAGGAAGAATAATTATTTAAGAAGTTAATGGCATAATCGTAATAATATGTTATGTATATTTAATTTAATCTATGGTGATAGAATAAATTAAATAGCTTAATATTTATTATTTAATATTTTAGAAATATTAAATATAAATTAATAAGAGGAGTCTTATTCATATTATTACAATTATTATTATTATTTTAATGGTGGATCACAATTGGTGGCTATCAAAGCTTAGGAACCAAACCCTATGAATTCAAGTTAAACGCGAAAAGGATCGAGGTGACTAGAACTAGAGGAAGCCTTTGAGATTACGCTTTTTATTCAATTTTTCGCTTAATTAATAATTATGAATCCGTATATGGTTTGTAAATTTTTTAAACTACCGCTTCCGTTTATTTGGTATTTTATTGGTTCTTGAATATAAAGTATAGGATAATATGTTATATGTTAATTAACCTTTGTTTTGTGGGGCATCAGATTCTATGAAAATGACATCCTAGGAGGGGAATGTTGAGAATAGCAATGGAGCACAAGAGATAATTGAGTCTCCACATATCAATAATCGTGATGTTGTGCATCGTGAAGGCGGGATATAATCCTCATGCAAACAACAACACGGATCAAATGATGAATGATGGATTATTTAGAGGCTTTATGCAATTCATGCAACATCAAAGTAGAGCGGCTCTTGTCCAAAATGTAGGTGGAAACACTAGAAACTCTCAAAGGTCACACCGCTAAACAGATTCAAGGAGCTGGGACCACTCGGAGTTTATTGGAGAGCCAAAACCACTTAAGGCGGAAGCATGGATAAAGCGATCACCAAGATATTTGATGTCTTGGGATGCTCCAAGGAGCAAAAGGTTCCTTCGCCACCTTTATGTTGCATGAAGAGGCAGACATCGGTGGGAATCAGAAACGTACTCACTTTAACGCACTCAAGATGTCTTGGGAGAAGTTCCAAGAGCTATTCAACGACAAGTACTTTCCCGAGAGTATTCGTCACATGAAAAAGAAGTGGAGTTTATCAAATTGGAACAAAACAATATAACCGTGTTGCAATACGAGGCTAAATTTATGAGTTATCCCGGTTGCATCCCATTTGGTCGATAATGAGGAGCAAATGACGCTAATGTTTTTAAGAGGTTTGAAACCAAGATACGCCAATATCTTATTTCTCATAAACCGTATTTGTACTCGGATGTTGTAAATAGGGCTCGCTTATTGGAGCGCCAGAATGAGTCAACGCAACCAAGAGAAAGAAGCCGACAAAGATGAAAATACCAAAGGGTATCATTCATCAAACGGTGATAACAAACGTGGAGGAATCAACATGCCGAAATGGTAACCACTTGGTGGTAATCATGGCCAAGACAAGAAAATGAATATTTCAAGAAAAGGAGATTCAACAATGATGGAAGGACGTCAGCACCAGCACCCGTTGTTAAGGAAGGAGAACGACCACCTATCATATTATTCAAATGCAGAGGGGAGGGACACATCAGTCCAAACTGCGCAATGCCGTCCAAAACATGTTATAATTGTGGAAGAGAATGTCACTTAGCCCGATTTTGTCGTTCACTGAAGACAAGTTCAGCCAGGATGGAGGCACCAAAAGCCATCCCAAAAAAGTCAAAGCCGGTAGTGCAAGGGAGAGCGTTTGTTGTGACCTCCCAAAAAGCAAGGAACCCGAATGAGGTCATCACGAGTAAGCTTATCATAAACTCTAGCGAAGTCTATACCTTATTTGATACCGGTTCTACCCATTCTTTTATTTCTCCTACTTGAGCTCAACGATTAAATTTGACTCCGGAGAAATTAGACTTTGACTTATCTCAGAAACTCCGCTGGGAAAAACCTTCATTACATCCATCGCTTATAATTCTTGTTTGGTTCAAATCGATACCCTCACATTACCCGTCGATCTTATTTCATTAAAAATACTTGCATTTGACGTAATTCTAGGGATTGATTGGTTAACTACTCATCATGCAAAAATTGATTATTTTCGTAAGATCGTTAGCTTTCATATTCCTAACCAATTTGTTATGCGAATTCAATCCACCAAACCATTAAAATCAATCACTCTCATCTCAAGCCATAAAGCTATTCATTTATTGAAAAACGGATGTCAAGCTTTCTTAGCTCATGTCACGGATCTAAACAAAAATACATCCATTTTGAATGATATTTCTATTGTTAATGAATTTCCGACGTATTCCCTAAAGAACTTCCGCCTACCCCGTGAGCGTGAAATTGAATTTTGTATCGACCTTTAAACTCCGACAAAACCTATTTCCAAAGCCCCATATCGAATGGCTCCTATTGAACTTCGTGAGTTAAAGACCCAACTACGAAATTGTTAGACATCGCCATTCGGCCCTAGTACTTCTCCTTGGGGTGCTCCTGTTTCTATTCTTGAAAAGAAAGATGGGAGTATGCGACTTTGTATTGATTATCTGGAGTTGAATCATGTCACCATCAAAAATAGGTACCCATTGCCACGTATTGATGACTTGTTTGACCAGTTGTAAGGAGCCAAATTCTTTTCAAAGATTAATCTTCGTCCCGGATATCACCAATTGAAGATTAGAATCGATGACATTAATTCCAAAGATGGCTTTCAGAACTCGGTACGGGCATTATGAATTCTTAGTCATGTCCTTTGGATTGACTAATGCTCTTGCTGCCTTCATGGATATGATGAACCGAGTATTCAAGGAATATTTGGATCACTTTGTGGTCGTCTTTATTGATGACATCCTTATTTATTCCAAAAGCCGTGAAGATCATGAGCAACACTTGAGGCTGATACTCCAAAAGCTTCGTGAATACAAGCTTTATGCCAAGTTGAAGAAATGCAAGTTCTGGCTTGAGGAAGTAGCATTCCTTGGGCACATGGTATCAAGTCAAGGAATATCTATTGACCCATCAAAGATTGAAGCTATTCAAAGCTAGGAGCAACCTAAATCAGTGACCGAAGTACGTAGCTTTCTCGGCTTAGTTGGTTATTATCGGAGATTCATAGAAGGGTTTTCTCGAATCGCTACTCCACTAACTCAGGTGACTCAAAAAGATACAAAGTTTGGTTGGAGCGAGGAATGCCGGACCTGGTTCCGTTATTTATTATTCTGTTGGAATAACCTGCCTGTGCGGTCTATCGCATGCATAGTGATTTCTTTTGTTATTCCATTCTTTATTATACTCAGTTGGTTAAAACTTTGACTTCTATACTCCATGAAATTAGTGGAATATCCTTGATATTTACGCTTCATCCAAAGATATTTTCATGGAAATATTCTTCCGAGCATTCTTGAATTTTACTCTACAAAGCAAAGATCATGTTGATAATTTGGACGTTATTGGTTCTTGGATAAATTAATTCTTGAACTTGTTTTATTTAATCCTTATATCATTGTCATCATCCTCATATTTATATTTTTTAAAAAAGTCATATGTGGCCTTTGTAGTGCATAGATGGACTTGGTATGATTATGACCGGGATTATTCGGTGTAATCATGACCGTAATGTTACAAATGATGTGGTAAAAGTCCTCATTGGCCCGTAGTGCATTGATGGACAGTTGTTGGCATTAATCATGACCATTAATGAATACACAAATATTCTTGGCCCGTAGTGCATGGATAATTGTGGTCGTGATACTAAAGAATATCCTTGGTCGTAGTGCAGGGGTGATTCGATGATGTGGATTATTTATTAAGCTGAGTCCTAGCGATAAAAGTGATGAAAAACCTTTTAAATCATAAAAGATAGTAGATTTTATTCTCTACTTGACTCTTTTAATGGATTGCTTGTTTCGCTGCAGTTAAACTTGATGTTTGTTATATTGTATCAGTTTAACACTGTTTAAGGCTAATGATAATTTATTCTGCATTATCTTAGTCATAATATTTCTTACTGGGCTAGTTGAGCTCACCCTTTCTTTCACTGTTCTCTTCAGGAAATAAGAATATAGCTGGGACGAGTCGGGGAACGGAGTGATGGTCCTAGATGGTGCATTAGTAGTCCTCACTATTCTGTAAAATAGTGTGATAATAATTGTAATGAGGACTCCTTTTGAGTTTGTATACTCTCTAGTAGACAATATTTGTATTCAAACTCACAGTTTATGTTTTGTCGTATTGTACATGACAGTTGTATTATTAAGTTGTATTTGAATTCTGTACCATGTATCTGGCGACTCAAGATGGGTGATGTATACCTAATTTTGGGGGCGTCACAAAAATTATTATTAAAATATTTATAAAATAAAGTAAATATTTTAATTGAAATATTTATGGAATAAAATAAATATTCGATGGAAATTATTATGAAATAATTTATTCGAGTGTAATAATAGTAAGAGAATGAAAATATTCTAATTTAATTAAGTAATTAAATTAGAAGGGTAATGATTTGTTAAATAATGAATGTCGTGAATAC
This sequence comes from Panax quinquefolius, assembly GCA_020205615.1. NCBI lineage: Eukaryota > Viridiplantae > Streptophyta > Magnoliopsida > Apiales > Araliaceae > Panax > Panax quinquefolius. Next base: position 119,721,463 of record CM035167.1, on the reverse strand, counting down.
ATATGGTATGTGTGTAGGATTTGTGGTGAACGAAAGTAGTAATCGTTTAGCCTACGCACGAGGCAAGTTTTCTAACCCTACTTGTTATCATTATTCAAGTTTGTAAATCAAGTTCAGTTTATTATATTAAAGATTATCTATCATTTCAAAGTATGATTCTGTTATACAATACTTGTTCTATTGTATACCTCTTAAGATTCTTATTCAATTTAATTATCATTTATTGTTAAACCTTATTAGACTAGCGAACCCTTAACTAATTCGACTAGTCCATAGTTGATGAACGTTCTAAATTTTAGAACCCTTATTGAATTATCCAAACCAAACTTTCTTTGGTGCGGACTCTGATGTCAAACTGAGATGAACAACCTTGTATAGGGATTTCTTATGCGTTAGCGTTAAGATATTGTGCACGATGGGTACTAAGGGTGATCCCCCTAAGTACGAGTAGAAGAGTCCATAGTCTTATGACTGTTAAAGGTTTCAAGTATAACCCTTGATAACCTAGGACATAGTTCAAGGTCTTATGACCCTCAGAAATCTTTGGAATTCTTGTTATTTATTCTTGATTCAAAAGTTGAGCTTTTATTTCAGAAGTCTTTGATTCACTCACATGTTATTATATATTGTTATTTCATTTTTATACTTATGGGCAATCATGCTCACTCTTGCGTAATAATAACATTGCAGTTAAGAACGAAAGGTACGATGAGCATTCTACTAGCAAAGGCAAGGGCAAAGCTAATAAGTGATGAAGACTTGTTATTTAATTTTTAAGAAAGTTATTGTTAAGACTTGATGTTATTTAAGACTTATTATTTGTTTATGTTTCCGCATGTATGTTTAAGATTATTTTGACCTGGAATTGTATTTATTATTCAGATGTTGTAACCCCATAAGGGGAGGATTTATTTCTATCTATTGCATGGGTTGCATTTATTATGGGTAGATAAATAGATGATATTTGTATAGTGAACACCAAATCATGTGGAAATTTAAGTACCCGGATTTGGGGGTGTCACATCAGCAACCACATTTGCTTTACCCGGATGGTATAAATCTCGCAATCATAGTCCTTAATTAACTCCAGCCACCTTCTCTGGCGCATATTCAAGTCCTTCTATGTAAAAATATATTTCAGACTCTTGTGGTCTGTATATATTTCACACTTCTCCCAATAGAGATAGTGTTTCCAGATTTTCAAAGAGAATACCACCACAGCTAACTCCAGGTCATGGGTCGGATACCCCTCCTCATAGTCCTTCAGTTATCGTGATGTATATGCAATGACCCTGTCGTTTTGCATAAGCACACAACTAAGTCCTTTATGCGACGTATCACTATAAATCACAAAATTTCATGTGTCATCCGGAAGTGATAACACGGGTGTTGTACTCAACCTCTTCTTAAGTTCTTAAAAGCTTTCCTCATAATGCTCCATCCAAATGAATTTCACAACTTTCCTAGTCAAATTTGTCAGTGGGGTCGCGATCTTGGAAAAGTCCTAAATGAATCTTCTGTAATAACCTGCCAATCTAAGAAAAATTCTCACTTTCGACGACGTTTTCGGCTGATCCCAGTTCATCATAGCTTCGAATTTGGAGGGATCTACCGAAATTCTATCCTTATCAATCAAATGTCAAAGAAATTGTACCCGCTCAATCCAAAATTCACATTTCAAAAACTTAGCAAACAACTTCTCCCTTCTCAACTCCTCTAATGTTACCTCCAAATGCTCTACATGTTCTTCCTTGGTTTTTGAGTATACCAAAATGTCATCGATAAACACCACTATGAATTTATCCAAAAATGGTTTAAATACCCTATTCATCAAGTCCATAAACGCTGCAGGAGCATTCGTTAGACCGAATGACATAACCAAAAATTTGTAGTGACCATATTGTGTCCTAAACGTTGTCTTCGGAACATCCTCTGGCCTCACCTTCAGCTGATGATAACCACTCCTCAAATCTATCTTTGAAAAGTATATTACTCTCTTCAATTGGTCAAATAGGTCGTCGATCCTTAGTAATGGATATCTATTCTTAATCGTGACCTTATTCAGTTCTATGTAGTAGATGCAGAGCTGCATCGTCCCGTCCTTCTTCTTCAGAAATAACATCGGCGCTCCCCACGGCGATACGCTCGGTTGAATGTATTTCTTATCCAGTAACTCTTGCAGTTGTACCATCAATTCTTTCATCTCTACCAAAGCCATCTGATACGGTGCCTTCGATATTGGAGTCGTTCCTGGCGCTAAATCGATTACAAACTCAACCTCTCTGTCTGGCGGAAGTCCTAGCAAATCATTTGGAAATACGTCTGTGAAGTCCCTCACTACTGGTATCTCTTCTATCTTCGAGTTCTCTTTACGACTGTCGACTATGTAGGCTAAATATCCAACACAGCCTTGTCTTAACAACTTCCTGGCCGGCATCATCGTCAAATAACTCGCTTGTCTAGGCGATTTGTTGCCATAAAACACAACCTTTGACGAAGTCATAAGGTTAATACATTTCTTCTGGCAATCAATTACAGACCCATAATTGAATAACCAATCCATTCCCAAATGACGTCAAATTCCCCAAGTTTGATAGGGATAAGATCTAAGTTTATAATGTTACCCTTAATATCCACCCTACAGTTCTTGTGTACGTACTTAACAAGGATCACTTCTCTATTCGTAATCTCTATATTCATGGGGTATTCTAACTCGTCCCTAGGCAATTCCAAGTTTTTACCAAAGTCATCGGATATAAATGAACAAGTAGCACCCGAATCAAATAATACATAATCATTAACTTTATTGATCGAAATGATACTTGACACCACATCGTGAGACTGTCATGTTGAATGTCCTGGCGGTTGGTCTGTTGCTTATGGTTGGTCCCATGATAGTTAGAGCATTTCCACCGCTATTTCCCTTATTCCCTCTTGTTCCTGCCCCTCCAAATCCTTTCTTGGGACAGTCCCTAGCTAAGTGGTCCTTCGACCCACATGTGAAGCAGGCGCCTTTCTTTGGGTTAGGGCAGTTAGGTGCTATGTGGCCTTCCTGGCCATAATTGTAGCAAACTCTTTTCCCTTTAATACGCACCCTGTGAGAGCTTTCCGTAGGTTGGACATGCTTTAATCCTCTTCTTCTAACCTCCTTGTTGATTTCCAGTCGACGAGTTGTCAGTCCACCTCCTTTTCTGATTATTACTTCCTCCCGTGTTGTTGCCACTGGCCTTGTTATTTCCCTCATTTTCACTTTTCTTCTTCTGGTCCTGATTATACTTGGTCACCGCATCACTCCTACCTTTAACGAGGATGGCCTTCTCCAGTACTCCAGCAAAAGTGTTCAGCTGAAACATTGACACTTTGCTATATAACATGGGCTTTAGTCCCTGTTCAAACCTTCTTTCCTTCCTCTCATCCGTGTTTACTTGATACGTGGCGAACCTAGCCAACTCATTGAATTTTACCACATAGTCTGGTACGGACAGATTTCCTTGCTTTAATTCCAGAAATTGTACCTCCATTTGGTTCTGCGAGCTTGTTGGGAAATACATCTCGAAGAACATCTCCTTAAACCTCTCCCAGGCGATCATACCTTCTCCTCCATGGACCTTATTTGTTTTCCACCAATAACTGGCTTCTGATTTCAGCATTAATGTTGCGAAGGCGGTGTTCTGGTCGTCATTGACCCTTGTGACGTCAAAAACTTTTTCCATCTCCATAACCCAAGTTTGAGCTTCTATCGGGTTCATGGAACCTTTATACTTTGGCGGTCCCACCGCCTTGAAGTCCTTGAACGTTGTATTTGGTGGAGTTTGAGGTTGATTTTTAATTGCTCCAGCCAATAAGTTTACCAACTGCTAAATGGGGTTAACATTGGCGTCATTGTTGTTGTTCGTCGACCCTTCTTGGGCCGGTTGACGGTTTGGTTTTCTTCTCGACGACATATCTCTGTTAAGATATACGCTTATTAGATCTTTATTCAATCCTTTAAATATTTAAGGCTTAACTTAAACATTTAAACATAATCATTTAACACATTATCTCAAATAAACTCTGATATTTTATTTAAATCGAAAGTTTTAACATAATACGATAGGATCACAGTTATTTACATCATCTATTTTGAGATAAAGAATCTTCAGGATTAAGTCATCATACTCTATTACTTATATTTACACTGGAATTTACATCATTAACTACCATAGATATTCACATAATTAATAGTGTTCCTATCACTGCCTATTAAGACGTCGAACAGCTTCTCTGTGCTCTTCTTCTATGATACGAAACATTGTCCTACGATCCAGCATGTACCAAGGTAAGTTCCTGAACTGAATTGGATAGTACATAACTCGATCTTGAGCTTTGTTCACTGCAGTGTTGAATGCACAATCCATCTCCACCATCTTGACCTTCTTTGCTTTCACCTCTTCCTCCGCTACATCTGCTCGTTGAGAAGCTTTCTCATAAGCATCTTCAGCCCTGGCTCGCTTGGTGGATTCCTCTCTCAGATCATCCTTCAGCTTTGCAACCTTTTCCACCAACTTCTCATTGTCACCCTCTACGTAAACTAATTTCCACTTCACATTTCCAAGACATGCATTAAGACCTTGGATTTCCTCATTCTTCTGACCTATAGTGGCTTGATGATCATCTGTCAACCCCTCCAACTCTCTGACTCTATTCTGAAGCTCAATGTTATGGTCATACATCTCATCATACATTCGAGTTACAATAGAGTTCGATGAGAACTCATCTTTCTTCTCTTCCTCCTCAGGATCCTCCTCAGGATCAGTCTCAGGCTCATTCTCCTGACCCACGACAGTGATCAATAGAGATGGATCTCTCTCTGTACCAACTGCTCCCAGACAACATGGATGTCACGGGGATCCTCCTCTCTAGGTATTCGGGGTTCATCCTCCCCAGCTCGACTGAATCCTCCAACATCCGTTATCCTGACAAAATTGTTTTAAGTTTTAGTTACTAATCGATACTCGTGAGCACATACGTTTATCACATAAGCACATAAAGTCTTTTATTATCTTCAATGAATTAACGAATTCATTTCTTAGAACTCGATAAGAGTTTATCACCACTATGTTCTCAATCTCCTATAAGGCCACTACCTAAGGTTTTTCCCCCACATAAGGTTCATATCCTACAACTTTGATATCAACCTGTGACACCCCCAAATCCGGGTACTTCAATTCCCACGGGATTTGGTGTTCATTATACAAACATCAAGTGTCTATCTACCCTTAATAAATAAAAACCATAAAACAAATAGAAATAAATCCTCTCCTTATGGAGTTACAACATCTGAATGTAAATACATCAATCTCAGGTCATACTAACCTTAAATCTCAAATGTGGAAGCATAAACAAATAATAAGTCTTACACAACTTAAACATAAGTCTGAAACATAACATAACAAATAAACAACAAGTCTTCATCACTTGTTGAATTTGCCATTGCCTTTGCTAGTAGAAGGCTCGTCTAACCGTTCATTCTTAACTGTAATGTTATTATTATGCAAGCGTGAGCACGATTTCCCACAAGTATAATAATATAACAACAATATAATAACATGCGAGTGAATCAAAGAATTATGAAATAAGAAAAACTCGGCTTTTGAATCAAGAATGAATAACAAGAATCAAAAGAACTTCTGAGGGTCATAAGACCTTGAACTATGTCCTAGGTTGTCATGTATTTATACTTGAAACCTTTAACATTCATAAGACTATGGACTCTTCTTCTCGTACTTAGGGGATCACTACCTTAGTACCATCACATACACAATATCTTAACGCTAAAGCATCATTAATCCCCTATAACAGGTTGTTCATCTCGGTTTGACATTAGAGTCCGCACCAAAGGAAGTTTGGTTTGGATAGCTCAACAATGGTTCTGGAATTTAGAACGTTCATCAACTATGGAGTAGTCGAATCAATAAGGGTTCGCTAGTCTTATAAGGTTCAACAATAAATAATATTCAGTTTGAATAATAACTCAAGAGATATACAATCGAATAAGTATTATATAACGAAAATCATGTTTTAAAAGAATGATAACATTTAATATGAAATATTTAACTTGAACAATTAATAACAAGAACTTATTTAACATAGAATATCGATTCAAGACTTGCTCAATCGAAGAATTTAAAGAAACTTATTGCATAAAAGTAAAGTTTTGAATAAAGAAACTTGCTCAATGTAAAGAAGTAAGGTTTAGAAACTTGTCTCGTGCGTGGATTATACGTTAACTATTCACGTTCCTCAATTTAATCCTACATATCATTTACATTCACAATACTAGTTAATTATAACATAACTCGCATCATAAGTTCATTCTTTTTTTCTAACTCTGATTATGATTATACTAATCAAACCATAACACTTGTTTTTGCATAATATTAAACTTCACGAACGACGAGCTAATTATGCGTTCATCAAATCAATTAAGCATGTAAGTACATCACTGATATGTTAAGAATCTATTTTAACATCACATTGTATGTTTAATACATTTTCATGTTCATTTGGTTGGGTTTAAATTACATTCTCTAAACTTGAACAATTAAATAAAATTTTCTGGGCGATTACGTAACAAGTACTACAATGGCGAGAATGAATCGAACTGAAAGCTGCAGCGCCCAAAATGAATCGAATCGGTCTTTGTCGCAGCACGCCTCTCAATGCTCTCACTCTCATTGTTAAGCTTATGGACCGACGCCATAACTCCTCGACTCGATTGCTAACAATGATGCGCCAATGCACTAGAGGTAATTGCTGCAGTCAATGATTAGCGATTTCTTTCTTCGCAGTTCACGAAGAACACGTAATCAGACCAATTTTGGCCAAAATTTCACACAGACAATTAATACAATTTCACCCAACTGTTCTAAACTTAACATAAGCATTTATTGATACTTCTAGCATGTTTTTAACACCTTAAATCATACAATTACTTGAATCAAATCACATAATTTCACTGTTCTTGGTGTTTTTGAAAGTTTTGAAGAAAAACATGAAATTTGACGTCACGTGTGACACCCCCAAAATAGGTATACATCACCCATTCTGAGTCGACAAATACATGGTACATAAATCAAATACAAACTTCTTTTATACAATACGACAACAGCGTAGTTGAGAGTTTTTACACGAATATTGTCTCATAGACAGTATTCAAACTCAAATGAAGTCCTCATTATATTTATTATCACACTATTTCATAAAATAGTGAGGACTACTATAGCCACCATCTCGGACCATCACTCTGTTTCCCGACTAGTCCTGGCTACGTTCTCATTTCCTAAAGAGAACAATGAAAGTAAAAGGGTGAGCTTAACTAGCCCAGTAAGAAATATTATGACTAAGATAATGAAGAATAAATTATCATTAGCCTTCAATAATATATAACAACCGATAGAATAAAATAGACAACAAGTTTTAGATCAACAACTGCAGCGGAATAAGAAATCCATTAGAAAAGTTAAGTAGAGCATGATATCTAATATCTTCTATGATTTAAAAAATTTATCATAAATTTTATCGATGTAATACCCATTAACAGTTCTTTATTATACCCAAGACAAAGAGAACTTTCATCACCTGTCTTCACCTGAACCACCAAAGATTTTAGTTAAATTCACAATTCATGTTTATAATAATGTGAATCAACAATTTCTCCTTGCCTTAAAGGCTTAATAGAACGTTCACTCAATATCCTTACCCCAAAGGCTAAAGACATTCAAGTGTAATAATAATGATCATACCAATCAGTTGTCTATCATTACACTACGGGCTAAAGATACTCAACAATAAAACCAATGGTTATGATCATACCAATCAATTGCATGTCTGTGCATTACGGCCAAAGACATTCAACTGTTAACTAATGGTCATGATCCAGCCAATCACATCATCAAATTATCCATGCACTACGGCCAAAGATATTCGTTAGTATCACCAGTGGTCATGATCATGTCATACACTTGTCCATCTTTGCACTACGGGTCAAAGCTATCAATCAACAGTTCATCTTTGCACTACGACCAAAGATATCAATCAACAGTTCTTCCACTACGGACCAAAGACATACAACTATAAAACCAATAACTAATAGTCCATCTATGCACTACGGGCCAAAGATGACTTTCAACGCAATATAAGCATGAGGATCATGACAATGATATAAAGAATCAATTAAATGAGATAAAGGATAAATATTAAATATTTATAATTCAATTTATCCAAAGTTCAAGAATATCTAAATTGTTAACATGATCACCAATTATGGAGTAAAATTCAAGAATAATATTCACGTATCAAAGATAATTTGGATAGAAAAGAATCAATTTTTTCATCGTGAATAGTACTTAAATAAATAATACCCAGGTGAATAGTACCCCCTAAATAATACCCCGAGTGAATAGTACCCAATAAATAATACCCCGAGTGAATAGTACCTGAGTGAATAGTAAGAAATAATAACCTTTACGAATAAGAAATAAATAACATCTCTTACCTTAGTAGAAGACTGGATACTGCAATAGTGAAGTAGTAAAATACTCTTCTTCTTTCTCTCTATAATTTCTCTTGTGAGTCTTAGTGAATTGGTGAGAATGAAAGAATAATTAGATTCTATTTATAGGAAAACATAGTTTCGATAATTGCACGTTTTGGGGCTCGAATTATTACAGTATAATATCTTCATCTTTTCCTCCATTTTTAATTTAGTCCTATAAGTATTATCAAACTTGCACCACCTCTCCTAATAGTATATGCACGTGAATCAATTGTTCCATTCATGTGAACAAATAGTTATATGCATGTGAACTAATAGCAATTAATTTCTCATTTATCCGATTAATTACCCAATTAGTCAATTTAACCTCCAGAAATTAATTATTATCGAAATAATTGTCTATTTCCACTAACACTAATAATCCCAACACAATGAAAATATTTTTATCAACAATTTCATTTTTAAATTTTCAAAATTTGACTTTTTCTGAAAAAGTCAAATATTGACGTTTTGACCAAAAAGTAAGTAAACCCCGATAAATTTTGTGTTTATAGTCTATTTTTACTAATTTCATCGTTCCGGACTCAAATATCTCGTCAAGGCTCCAAATTCAACTCTGAACTCAAATTTATTTTTAATAACATTCGCCATTAATATTATAACTCATAATATTAACAACTAGATCATTCCTAGGAAAGAGGAGGCTTTCCGATAAAGATTTCTCCTTATTGGCGCCTTGAATTAGGTGACCAACCCCTTTCTCGACGTAACTTTCTAGACATTGTCAATAATGAAACACTACAAGAAATTTGACCTATAACGATGAGCTTTAGCGACGATCGATTCGAATCAGTAGCAATAGGATATCTATAGCGACGGTCATGAGCTTACCGCTTCAGATAGAGAGAAAAAACAACTCTAATCTGGGGTCACCTTGACCGACGCAATTAAGGGAAAAATAGGCTTATCTCGAGCCCTTTTATTTGGTCGTAGGTAATGGAAACTTCAAGCTCCCTCTAAATGAAATTATCTCGCCAAAATCTCCTCCATTATTTTCACTCTCCCAAAATCTCTAGACCCTAAATTTCCATCTCATCGCAAACCTAAACCATTTGGAAGAATAATTCTCTCTCATACCCATTCCTAATCTCGTATCTTCATCTAAATCTCCATTTTCATCGCAAAACCTAAATCCACCAAACCTAAATCTCTAAATAACTCAAATTTCCCTAAATCTCCATCTTCATCGCAAACCTAAATCCCTAAAATGCTACAAAATGTTCCACACCAAATCGTATAATCACTAGCCGGGCTTGGCACCGCCAAATCCAAATAGAAGATAAGGAGACAAAGAATGAGCCTTTCATTGATATCCTCGCTACACAACCGATGGAATCCAATCCACTTGGTAACCTTGGCCGCAACTCGTGGTATGATTCCTCCAAATTTTGTCATACCGTCGGGGATGGAAACCAGGATGCTGTGGTGTTGCCAATTGTAAGACATTTTTCATTTACTTGAAAATCCTTTGATTATTTTTTGTATAAACAACAAACTATTTTGAATTTATAAGTCAATTTACGGAAGGTATCTAATTATTTTTTCTCATTATATTTTCTTTTTTGCAATAACATGATTCCCTCTCTTCTAATTTTTTTTTTGTATTTTAAATTAAATGATTTTTTTTCTTCATGAATTACATGTATAATTTGGTGGTTTTCTCCGCACATAAATCATATCTTCTTTTGATTCATCTCTTTTCTCTAGAAAAATCCAAACTCAGCTTTTAATAGATTCATCCCTTCAATAATCTTCAAAAATGCTTCAATGGATTTATGGCTAATGTTTAAATATTTAAAGAGGTTTTTTTTGTCGAGTTATATTATTTGAAAATTTAACACTTGTTCTTTGATTATGAAGCCTATGATTTATGATATACTTGTTTGTTTTAGTTTTTTTGTGTATAATTTACTCTTACAAACATATGAAATATTTAATGAACAAAATCATAAGTTGCTTTATGGTACCAACTATATGTATTTAAGCTTCATAATTTTGTATTAAGCATTAGGTCTCATTTATGTAACTAATGCATTACTTTGATTTTATTTACATCTTCATTTTTTTGGGGAAAACATTCTCAGTAGCAGATCAGCAGTTTTCCTTAAATTATTTCAATTTATTTCATAATATGTACAAATTAGCATTTCAGTTTGCCAACCAAGTATTTAAAAATATAGTATTTTCTAAGAGAATGATAACAATTTCTCTAACAAATGGGACTTTAGGCCATTTTGTAATTGTTTAAAGATTTTATCTATTTATTTATTTATTTATTTGTGTATATTATTTTTTTGTAATCAATAGAAAAAGTTGATGTTGGGTAAAAGTTTTTATTTCAGGAAAAGTGGGAGCAAACCCCACTCTGGGAAAAAAAATTGCTTCTTCAATATTGAATACTATTTAAACATAAACCTGTTAACATTCTTTTGGGAATAAACTTTGATTTCTGTTTTCATTTATTTATGACATGCCATGGTTACTAAACAATGATGTCTAGTGAGAACAAATGAAACAAGAAACATGGTTGAAGAAACAGTTACCAAACAAGCCCTTAATATATTGTGTTAGTTATCTGCATTTGTATAATTTCAATAAAAGTATTGAAACATACAAAATGGTTGGCTATTAGCTTTCTAAGTTTTGTATCATTTTTTTCCTTTCCTTTTTGTTGTTTATCGATTTTACTATGGGAGCAGATTCAGATACATCCGATTCAAGAAGAAGCGAAGCGGTGAAAGCTCGTGATGTCAGCTGCATTTCTTTCAAGAAGGTGGTCCGATTGTGAAAAACTATGTGGCTACCTTGGAATTTGGATCCTCAGAATCGGTAGGCGCGACAAGCCTTAACTTTATCTTTACGAAGGTTTAATATAATTTACAAAATGATGTGGTAAAGTGTAATTACTAATTAGTTGGTGATTCACCATACATGGGTGGGCCTAGTCATAATAACCAACCACAACCACATCATTTTGAATCCATATTTATTAACCATTCCTTACCAAAGTATAAGAATAGAAAATATATTAAGGGACATTACTCAACAATTACATCCCTGTACCATAGGATATGTTACTTTGAGACATGGTAGACATAGTTTAAGTTGTTCTATTCACCTTTGTGGCTTTGGTTGCCATGTCCAACCGAATCACTTTATCCGTATATAAATGCTTTCTTTTTTCTTTTTCCTTTTGATTTCGATTTATTTCCTGGTTCCTGCATTGAGATTATCTATGTTTTAACCATATATAAATAGCAGACCATGACTAATATCTTGATTTCCTCACTTAGCTAGAGCCTGGATGAATGAAGTTCATGATTGTGCTGGGGCAAGCGCTTGAGTAAATTAAAGGAGAACACAATTATAGCAGAGGACATTGGAGATTAAGGACTAAAGAAGGAAATCAAAACAAAAGGTATTCTTACTAACTAACTAATGTTCTAAGCAAATGTGCTATGTTTGATGTCTATGCTCATTTTATATTGCATCAATTTGAATCTAATGTGATTGTATAATGGTAGCATGAACTAACTAGCTACTAATTCGTTGATCAGATATGAACTTTGCTATGTATTTGACTGCTGTGGGATGAGTTAAAACAAAGGGGTTTAGGTTTGGCGTAGGAGATATAAGGAGAATGAAATGGGTTGGTGACATAAACAAGTGGTTGTGAAACTGATAGCTTGAAACTATGCCTACTAGGTGAGATTTTATCATATTGAGACAACTTTGGAGTACTGATTTAGCAAAGATACTAAAATTTCAAAATGGAGGGTTTTATATGCTTAAAATACTTCCATATGTTTGGTGTTACATATTAAAAATGGTTATAAACAAGCATATAGAGTCGCTTGTATAACTTATATGTTAGTACATCTTGTAAGTTATCTTAAAATTAAATATTGAACAAAGAAGGGTAGAGTCATTTCAAGAGTTAGCAATGGTAGCTTGAATTGTTTTATTGATAAAAATATGTTGTCATCAAGGACATTTCAAATTACAAATGAGTATTTGATTGTGTTTTTTCAATTTGCATTTGAATCATTGAATGCTATTCTATTGGGTTTTATATTGACGGTTCACTCATTCAAATTTTAGTAAGGTTTTTTTAGCAAGTATTGAGGTGAATTGGGAGGATGATATAGACCAAACTCTTAAAGGGAGAAACAGGCTGCTCAAAAGGGTTAAACGATAGCTTATGGTTCTAGACAACATATTTTTTTGAACCATGAATGGAAAAAGTTATATCTCGATATAACCTTCTCTTTTTGGGGGTGGGGGGGGTTGGGGGGGGGGGGGGGTGGGGGTGGGGAAGAGACTATTAGATTGCATGATTTATATCTTGCTTGAGCTATATCTGTTGAAGGAACCGGGTTCTTTGAACTTTAATGAGACACGCAATTTGTTTCTTTTTTTGTCTCAATATATGTTGTCCAATGCAAATTAGTGATGAAATATTGAAATGTTTAGACAAACTATTCATAAGCATCCATTTGCAAGATACTTAAACGAATTTGTATGTTGAAGAAATATTCTTAATTGACCCGGAAGAAAAAACTTAGAAGCCGTGAAAGAAATTAAAAGCATATGACCTCTCTCGCTTCTATCGGAGTTCCTTCCCGATCCAAAGAAGGGTTCAAAGCTACCACCTCCTGCTTTCTAAATTTAAGCTAAATAGTAAATCCAGCAAAGCCTAGTGTAAGTACTTGATTCTTTGTAATTTTTCATTCTCTTTAGAAGCTTTTCTTGTATTATATTGTTGTTTTTCCTGTTCAAAATATAATAATGTTTTTTTTCTTTATTTTCTCTCTATCTCATTTCAGATTGAAGGAGGGAAATCAATTGAGAATAGTTCTTAACCATCCTGTTTTTTAGTCAGATCCATTGGCTGCAATTCATCAACATTTACAGAGCACACAACCTTCTTCTAAAGCTTCGACTGGACCTCAAACTATGGAGATCTGATTTAAGATTATGAACACACGCCCTTCTTTTTGTCCTTAGATTTTGTGAATTTAATTATTCAATTCCCAGCCTGTCAAATATGCAAGTTTATGGTTAACGAGGTGGACAATGTACTTGTTTGTGATGCTTGTAATGTTGTAATGTGAATGATTTTAAATGATGTATATAATATTTTTTATATTTTATTTTATATTGTATTTGTGTTTGTGTTTGTTGAATAAATGTGCATTATTAAATTTTTTTTTAAATATGAAAAGGCTATAGCATGGTCGTCGACCGTAGCTATAGTGTTCTATAAAACACATCTCTATATAGCGACGATCACCACCGAGCGTAATTTAAGAAAGAGCAAATACAATTTTTTCATGACCTATATAGCTAGGGTTCATGGCCCGTCGCTATAGGCCAAAAAAACCGTCGTTATAGGCTTTATCAATCGGTTTTTATGGTGACGACGATTACGCGACTAAAACTTTTAGCGACGGTCTTTTGGCTATATTTTGATTACCGTCATCGCTATAGGTTGATTTTCTAGTAGTGAAAATAAAAATATGAATAACTTTGTCGTCTCAATTATTGATTTAATAATATAAAATATTGTGACAATAATTGAATAAAACTAAGTGACTTCTCACGTAAGCATCAATAATCAAAGATATTGTACAATATCGTGTGCGACTATGCAACCACGAGTATTACTGTACTTTTATCATCGATTATTTTATGACAACTTGCTTATTTTGAAAAAATTTCACATATCACCCTTAACTTTAACCTTTTATCAATTTAACCATTTACTAAATAGAATAATAATTATAAGAAAATTGAATACTTTCATTTCATAAAATTCGGGATCTCACATCACGGGTTCGTTATAACTCCGAATTTGTCCGTTCAAAGTTTCTTTTCTTCGTTTTAACATGTATTATCATAATCTACTATCAATTTAAGTTAAACCAACCATTCATGGCATACAATTGTTCATAAGGGACATATATACAACTTTTATACTTTGTAACTTCGAAAATCCAATTACGACATATTTATATGAAATTGATGGTTTAAAAACATACATAGATGGTAGAAAACATGTTATGATTATATATTATCATGTATATACACATAAATCATTAATTCATGCATTGTTCATACAATAGTTGTTTTACAGAGAACTCAAAACACCCATTAATGAAAAAAACTCGATTCTAGCTTGTTTACATGAAATCGATTACTCTAATCACACGAATATATGATATAAACATATTTTTAACATATACTAACATATATAATTACTCATCAATTATTAATCTCTTCAATCACAGAGGAAAATATAAGAACGTAAATTAAAGTTTGGGTTGAAGAGATTACACTGCTAGTTTGTGTATATGACTCAAGGATGATGAACTTTTTCTCTATTTCTTCTTCAATTCACACTTTCTCTCAATCTTCTCTCTAAATTCTCTCTGTATTTCTCAAATTTTTCTTCTGATGAATGATATAGATATAACATGTTATATAATTATAGATAAACTGACGTTGTTGTGGTCAGTTAATCCCTTAATGGGTTAACTAGCTAACTCCTCTTATGGCCATGTTTAGCTAGCCTTTAAAAGTGTCTTTTTCATTTAATTTAATTAATCTCTTATTATATAGCTTAATAATGCCACACCCATTTAAGCCATTAATCAAATATCTTATTTAATTTAATTAAATATAATAATTGTAAGACCCCAACTTATTATTAATGAAATTTAATTTTCTATTTATTATTTTGAAATAGTAAGGGTTGATTTGATTAATGTGGATAGTTAGGGGTAAAATACGCAAATATTTCAAAATAAGCAAGTGGTTATAAAATATTCATTGTTGTTTTAGAATATTCAGACTCTGTCGGGAATATTAAATTTACCAGTATGACCAAAAATAATGTGGGGCCCCATAACTGGAAAGAGATTGGATGAAGAAACGATAAATATAAGTTGTTTAAAAATAACGGCAGTAGTTATTCACAAGTAACACTTTGTTGGAATACCGGTGGTTAAAAACACGTGAATACGCTCTGGCGTTGTTGCAAGAAGCTTTACCTTGCACCAATTATTGAAGGCACTACTCAATAATGGTTACGATAATTCTTACATTCGATATTTTTATTTTATTGATTCAATAATTGCTACGTTGACATTTTATATCATTTGTTGTTTGAATAATTGTCATTACAATCATTTTCCATTATCAGAGCAATAATTCATATTATCCTGAATAATATTATAAGATAACATTATTGACAATGTCTAGAAAGTTACATCTAAGGAGAGGTTTGGTCATCTAATTGCGGCTACAAGATGGAGAGATCCTTATTGAAAGCCCCTCTATCCCGGGAACCGCACAGTTTGTCAATAATGTGATTCTATAATATTATTTATGAATAATTAATTATTGATTTATATGATGAGAAAAATATTGATTTTATGAGGATATAGATGGAGAAAATTTTTAATGTGACAATTGTTGAAAATTAATATTTTATCTTTTTCTGATAAAATAATTCATTTAAATATATTATTTTAATAATATATTAACGATGATATTTTTACAATGAATGTGGGATATATGAGTATATGAGGAGGAAGAGTATTTTTGTGGCATTAAATGTTTAACACATGTTTTGTGTGTTGGTGGACACAATTATTGACCGAAATTTGATTATAGCACAATAAAATCGCTTGGTTTGTGAATTTTGGTCAATTTACATTTGGAATTGGGAAAATTTTTCTTGACAAAGTTGTAGAAATTGAATTTCCTATAAAAATTCAAGAGATTTGAATTTTCTGATGAAAGGGCTATTTATTATGAATTATTAAAGTTCCAAAGTTCCGAAATAATTAATTTTTGGGAGTTTTAGTTAATTATTTTGAGAAAAACGTTTTTTGCAACTAAGTTGGCCTCACATGTGATTCAAATGGGCTGAGATCAGTTGTCTATAGTGGGCTAAAGAAAATGTGAAAAATATATTAATATTATATTCAATTTTCTCGCTTTGGTGTTCTAAACATTTTCCTATAAATAGGGTGCTTAGGTTAGAATTGAAAACACACCGTAAACCCAAGTTTCTCTCTATTTCTCTCTCGATATATTGAGCGTATTCTTGTGAGTATACTTTGAGTATTGTTAGACGGTGCAAGTTCCTTCAAAGACTATACCCGGTATTCCAAATTAGAAGTACTAATCTTTCGAGGTAAGGATGTTATTTTCTTCTCAAATGATATTATTTCTTGAATATCATTATCTTTGAAATATTGGTTGAACTTTTTATCAAATTTGGAACTTTTTCATGTCTCAAGTTACTATTCATGAGTTACTATTCACGAGTTACTATTCATGAGTTACTATTCATGAAGTTACTATTCACGAGTACTATTCATGAAGCGTGAAGATATTTTTGGGAAATTTCTATCTTTTGGTGTCTGAGTTACTATTCACGTGTACTTGGACTATTCACGTATACTGAAGCACTATTCAATCGAAAAATAAAATTTCTTCTTTTGTCCAAAATATCTATTCGGATACTAGCTTTGATTGTATCCATGTTTTGATCATTCTTGAATTTTACACCACTATGATTATTTTTTGAGGTATTTTTGAACATGGATAAAACAAAGTACGAATCCTTAATCCTTAATCCTTGTCATTTTGTTTCACCGGATTCGCTTTCTTTAAAAATATTTTCATCATCCTCGGTCTTAAATGATGATATTATTGAATATCTTTGGCTCAGTAGTGCAAAGATGAATGATTTCAAGAAATATCTTTGGTAGTAGTGCAAAGATGAATGTGTGTTTAGATGAACATGACCAATCGATGAATATCTTTGGCTCAGTGGTGCAAAGATGAATATTTGATTCCGATATATATTGATTGATGTTACAGGGATAAAAGATAGACGCGATGAACTTTTAAATTCATACATAGAAGATAGTAGTTTGCATTCTCTACTTAACTCTTCTAATGAATTATTATTTCATCATGAATATTGATTTAAAATTTGTTGTCTATTGTATTCTATTAGATTTTTCCCATTGAAGACTAACGATAATTTGTTGTATATTATCTTAGTCATAATATTCTTTATCGGGCTAGTTGAGCTCACCCTTTTCCTTTTGTTCCATTTTTCTTCTCGTGAGGCGAGAAAATAGCGAGTACAGTGCCTGGGGTATGGAATGAAGGTTTTAGAAAGAATTGTTTAGTAGTCCTCACCATTTTGTAAAATAATGTATCAATAAATGTGATGAGGATTTATTTGAGTATAGATATTGTCTAGAAGATAATATTTGTATTCAAACTCACAGCTTTTTATTGTTGTAATAATAAAGTTATAGTTGTTTACATGCATCATGATTGACAACTCGTAATAGGTGATGTATACCTATTTTGGGGGCGCCACAATAATTCCACATTAAATCACATAGTCACGTAATTAAATTCTCATTTATTAATTATGTTAAATTATTAAATCTCTAATAATTATTATACTTATTAAATAATTCATTTAATCAAATAAGCTCAATTAAATACTTACTTTGGATAATAAATTCTTCACATTAATTTAATCAATGTACACATATAATTAAATTAATCTACCACAAATTCATCAATTAATTATTTAACACAATAATTAAACCATAGAATAAATATTTATTTAATTCAATAAATATTCAAATTTAAATTACAAAATCTCGTTCGTCACATCTTTCCCCCCTTAAAATGATTTTATCCCCAGAATCATAACTCAATCAATTCATCCCGTTATATTCTCACCCCCTTACAAATATTTTGTTCCTAGAATCGCTTACATATAAATTAAATAAATGTGGGTAATTCTTCATCATATGCTCTTCGAGTTCCCACGTAGCTTCTTTAGTGTTGTGGTTCCTCCAAATTACCTTAACAAAAGATATTATTTAATTTATGAGTACTTGCTCTTTCATGTCTACTATCTGAACAGAAACTTCTTCATAGGACAAATCTTTCTCAAATTGCAGGAGTTCATATTCGATAACGTGCTTGTAATCGGACTTATACGGTCGCAAGGTAGAAACATGAAAAATATTATGGATATGTTCTAAAGCCAGATGTAAGGCTACCTTATAGGCAACTTCACCAATTCTTAGCAAAACTTCAAACGGTCCAATGAACCTCGGGCTCAATTTCCCTTTTTTACCGAATCTGATTTTTCCCTTCCAGGGAGAGATTTTCAAGAATACCAAGCTACCCAATTTGAAATCAACATTTTATGGTGTGGATCGACGTATTTCTTCTACCTATCCTGAGCTGCTACCAGTCTTTTTCGGATTACTTTGACTATCTCTGTTGTTTGTTGTACCGATTCGTCCTAAAGAATCGCCTCTCGCTAACTTCATCCCAAAGAAAGTGGAGTTCTGCACTTTCTGTCGTACAACGTTTCGTAAGGCGGCATGCCAATACTAGCGTGGTAACTGTTGTTGTAACCGAATTCGACGAGCGGTAAATGATCATCCCTATAACAATCTAGAATTTTAATTGTAATAAATATTTTAATTGATGTGTTTATTGTTAAATAAATAATTGTTAAATTTGATTATTTATTAGTTAAATAAATAATTTAAGAGTTATGGGAATTAACTTAGTTAAGGTAATATGTTAATTAAGTTGATAATTGGTAAATTGGTATTTTGAAGTTAATTAAAATAAAAGAGTGATGAATTAAAATAAAAGAGTAATCAGCTAACGTTCACAAACTTCATCCCTACACAACGACTTTTTACATTTCCTACCGTACACCGCTTCGTAAGGCGGCATGCCAATACTTGCGTGATAACTTTTATTATAGACAAATTCGACCAACGGTAGGTGGTCATCCCAATTCCCTTTAAAATACATAATACAAGCTCTGAGCATATCCTCCAATGTCTGGATTGCCCTCTAACTTTGTCCATCGGTTTAAGGATGATACGTTGTGCTCATTCTCAACTGCGTTCCTAAGCATTCATGTAGTCATTTCCTGAAATTTGATGTGAAAAGTGGATCTCTATCTAATACAATGGACACCGGGACACCGTGCCTTGATATGACTTCCTTCATGTACAGTTTTGCCAACCGATCTAGGTTAAATCTAATCTTGATTGGCAAAAAGTGTGCCGACTTCGTCAATCGATCGACAATCACCCAAATCGCATCATAACCTTGCTGAGTAGTTGGAAGACCTACCACAAAATCCATTGTGATAAGCTCCCATTTCCATTCCGGTATCTCTAACGGTTGTAACAATCTGCTTGACCTTTGATGTTCAGCTTTAACTTTCTGACACGTTAAGTATTTTTCCACACATTCAGTAACATCCTTTTTCATATTCGACCACTAGAAATGATGTCTGAGATCCTGGTACATTTTCGTACTTCCGGGGTGAATCAAATATCGTGAGTTATGAGCTTCGCTTAAAATTTTCTCCTTGATTTCTGGTACGGCCGGAACCCAAATGTTTCCTTCAAATCGAAGTAACCCTTCCGAATCAACTTTAAATTTATTTTCTTCACCTTTAGACACTTTTCTTTTTATCTTTTCACAGTTATCATATTGAAGTTGTGCATTCTTCACCTTATCCACTAACATTGAACTGTTCCCCATCTGGAATAATTTTTCATCTGATTCGGTCGGATATTTAATTTACAACTCCATCTTGGCCATCTCTGCTACAAGCTTTTCCTGAGCAGTTAACAACATTAATTTCTCCCTTCCTACTTAAGGCATCGACAATAACATTCGCCTTTTCCGGGATGATAAAGAATCTCGCAGTCGTAATCTTTAATCAACTCCAACCATCTTCTCTGTCGCATATTCAAATCTTTATGTGTAAAGATGTATTTCAAATTTTTATGGTCTGTATGTATCTCACACCTCTCTCCATAAAGATAGTGCCTCCAAATCTTCAGAGCAAACACCACCGCAACCAACTTTAAATCATGAGTCGGATACCCTTTCTCATATTCCTTTAATTGTCGTGACGCATACGCAATAACCTTGCTGTTCTGCATAAGCACACAACCTATTCCTTTATGCGATGCTTCACTATATACCACAAAATTCCCTGTATCATCAGGCAATGACAACACAAGTGTTGAACTCAATTTCTTCTTTAATTCCTGGAAACTTTCCTCACACTTCTCCGTCTAAACAAACTTAACTGCCTTCCTAGTCAAATTTGTGAAAGGAGTTGCGATCTTGGAAAAATCTTGAATAAAACGCCTATAGTAACCTACCAATCCCAAGAAACTTCTTGCCTCTGACGGTGTCTTTGGCTGATCCCAATTGATTACAACTTCAACTTTTGATGGATATATCGAGATTTCGCTC
Source organism: Panax quinquefolius (assembly GCA_020205615.1). Lineage (NCBI taxonomy): Eukaryota > Viridiplantae > Streptophyta > Magnoliopsida > Apiales > Araliaceae > Panax > Panax quinquefolius. The sequence goes on along the minus strand of CM035167.1, from coordinate 119,700,513 downwards.
ATTGTCAATGACGCGCTTCTAAGAAATTGCACACGTCTAACCAAAACTCACATTTAGAAAATTTAGCGTACAACTTCTCTCTTATCAATGTCTCCAACGTCGCCCTTAAGTGTTCAACGTGTTACTCCTTGGTCTTAGAATACACCAATATATCATCAACAAACACCACTACAAATTTATCTAAGAATGGTTTAAACACCATGTTCATCAAATCCATGAACGCTGCAGGTGCATTTGTTAAACCAAATGACATAACCAAAAACTCGTAATGACCATACCGAGTTCTGAATGTCATTTTCGGTACATCCTCCTTCCTTACCTTCAACTGATGATATCCACTTCTTAAATCTATCTTCAAAAAGTACCTAGCTCCCTTCAGTTGATCGAACAAGTCATCGATTCTAGGTACGGATACTTATTTTTAATTGTGACCTTATTCAATTCCCTGTAATCAATGAAGAGCCGCATCGATCCATCTTTCTTTTTAACAAATAATATCGATGTTCCCCACGGCGACACGCTCGATTGGATATACTTCTTGTCTAGTCATTCTTGTAACTGTACCATCAACTCTTTCATCTCCACTGGGGCTATTCTATATGGGGCTTTAGATATCGGGGTCATTCCTAGCGCTAAATCAATCACGAACTCAACCTTTCTATCCGGCGGTAGTCGCGGCAAATCATCTGAAAATACGTCCTTAAAGTCTCTAATGACCGATATCTCTTCTAACTTTGCATTCTTCTTATGAGTATCGACTATGTAGGCTAAGTATCCTACACATCCTTGTCTCAATAACTTCTTGGCTTGCATCACCGTTAGATAACTTGCTTGTCGAGGTGACTTGCTTCCATAAAACACCACCTTTGACGGAGTCATAAGGTTAAGACATTTCTTTTGGCAATCAATTACTACCCCATAATTGAATAACCATTCCATTCCCAGTATAACATCAAACTCCCCAAGTATAATTGGTATCAAATCCACCATCATCTCGTGGCCCTTTATATCCACCCTACAATTCTTGTATATAAACCTAACAGGAATCACTTCCCTATTCGCAATCTCTATGCTTAAAGGAAAATCAAGTTCTTCCTGAGGCAAATCTAAATTCCTAACAAAATCATCGGATATAAATGAACAAGTAGCACCTGAGTCAAATAACACATAAGCATTAATACCGTTGATTGGAATGATACCTGACACCACATCCTTTGACTGCACAACATCTTGCACGGTCATATTGAAAGTTCTACCAGTAAGTCGGCTTGATTGCACTGGCCCAGTGATAGTTAACGTACCACCGATGTTGCTTCCCTTACCTCCACTTGCACCTCCCCATTGCTTTCCTAGGCAATTACGAGCCATATGATCCTTCGACCCGCAAGTGAAACAGGTTCCTCCCTTCTTCGGGCTAAAATAATTTATTGCAATGTAACCCTCCTGACCATAATTGAAACACACTCGCTTACCCTTCAGACACATACCAATGTGGTTCTTCCCGCAAGTAGTACAAGCTTCAAACTTTTTCTTTTGTTGACTTCCTTGATGCCCTCCTGCATTTGGATTTTCATTCCATTTCCTCTTCTAGTTATTACTTCCACCAGCCTTGTTCTTGTAACGACCCCAAAATTCATACCATTTAAATCTCGACTTCTATTAAGTTAACCATACATTAAATCTCTAATAAAACATCATTATTCGATATTAAAAACACTAAAATTGCTGAATAATTAAAACGTTTATACATTTCCTTCTTTCTTGCCCTGAATCACAACCTTTACATTACATCTCTTTGATTCAATCTTATATCATGAATCGTTACAACAAAATGACTATACAAAGTCTTACATCATAACTAAATATCCATATACATTGTATAGCTCAACTTACAATTCAACAACATGTTACGTTCAAAATATGAAATATATTTCTCATAAAACATAAGTAATCTTCGTGAATATAGATCTCTGTAACTCACTTAGCACATATCTTTACCTTAAAATCTTAACCTGTAAAAGTGGTTATTTGCAAGAGTGAGCTCGATGTTTTCAACAAAGTCTAATAGTTTTCATGCATCACATAACACATAATAACATGCTCGATATACATCTCATTAAAGTAACATGGAATACATACTTTTAATTCACATAGCAAATATAAAGATTGAGTTCCTTACTCAACCATCATTACTTAGCCAAAACAATGCAGTCATATATTGACTTTAACATTTCATGATTTCAACATGTATAACATATCATGCAATTTAAAATAGTTCATCAAGTCCACGTAGAAAATAGGAACCGAAAGACTTGCCTTGATCGTTGTTTACCAATAATAGTTTAACAGCTTACAGTTATCTGCACTTCACGTGCCCTACACAATTATATAATCATACACATCAACTATTTGTCACATAACAACACATAGTAATTGTAATGTAAACTCTACTCCACATCTCATAATCATTCCTATTAATTAGCACACAATGTTCAATTAGATTGTGTTAACTTTTTGACTTATGACTCACTATATTTCATAATCGAAGTTCTTTCAAGTGCTTAAGCCTTGCTAGGACTACTTATTGGTTTATATTAAATCCCTATAATATTCATTTCAATTGAATTGAAACACTTTTTAAGTTCGTTAACACTTGCACGGCGTTTGCGTTCATTCGCTCATTCGCCACACGCCTGATTTTGCTCTCTTGTGTATGCTTACTATGCTTCTATAACTTATCTAATACATTATTTATTAATATTAAGCATCATTATATTTACTAACATACATGTTTTATAACTTAGGACATCATCTTTTATGGTTAGGAGCACTACACATGCATATGTGCATGCCCGACGCCCTTCGATTGCCCCCGAAAACATAACAGTCCTAAAGATGACCATTTTGACTACTGTTACAAACCTCAAATTAAAAACCTTAAAGCATTAAAGTTGTAGGTCTACTCGTCCTCGTTCTGGATCATCTTGAATCATCTCAATCGGAGTTCGTATGAGAAAGTTATGGCCATTTTACTACAGGAGGCCAAAATTGTCCGACTCAGACTTACATCCCCCATGCAATGAGACGAGACCTAAGTCATACAAAGTGCACCGCAGATGTGAGATTAGTATTTGAAGCATGAACTTCCCAACTGTATGCAATTTTAAGGCTGAGGCATGCAATTTTTACGTTGGGGCTCCATTTTTTGCGCGATGGTACGCAAAAACTAACAGAAACGCAAATTACACGAAGAATGTAACAACTAAATTTCTGTCTATAACTTAATTTCTAACACTAATTAACATGTATAACTTATGCCAATTACATATATACACATTACCCAACATGCATATACTAATTTAAACCACTAAACAACAATCACATAAAACTTAATTCCTTGAAAACTCTGCTTTTCAACCAAAACACCATTACTGGATGTTTGTTTACACGGTGAACATGGTAAACATAATTTATAAACCAATTTGATTCCTTTGAATTATGTTTCTCTAAATTTCTTACCCTGCTATCATATACAAGGTTCAATTTCATAACTTCACAATTAACATACACTAATTTTGTTATCTTACAAAAATCATATTCATGCATGTGTTCACCAGAAAACCAATTCCCTTACTTGTATACATAAATTAGCATACAATCTTGTTCATACGCTAAACATACAATCATATATATATATATATATATATATATATATATATATATATGCTAGTATAACACTTACAAAAAACATAGTTTTACAAGAATTTTGTAAAACCTTCTACTCAAAGAAAAAGAAAACACATGTATATATAAATTATATGTGTATCTAGTATTAAGGTCATAGACATACCTTTTGTTGTTAAGAAATTCGTGTTAAACTCTTATAATAGCTTAAAGAACTCTGCTATTGTTGCTTCTCTTTCTCAGACTCTCTCAAAACTCTCCTGTCTCTAAGTTTTTCTCTGACAAAACTTCTTCTCTTTTCTTACTTAGGCTTTAGCCAAATAGAATATACGTAAAATAAAAACACAAACAACATACAATTTTTAAAACGTCTAAACTGACGCTATACTTAATATACTAATAAATTATCAATTACCAAAATAATATATATATATATATTATATTTATATTTTGTTTAATTTAATTTATATTACTAATAAATCAAATTTAAAAATCCAAAAGTCATAGGGCTTTGTTTGGAAAAATTATTTAAAAATTAAAGACTTAATATATTTAAGCCTTGTTTGGCAAAACTAAATTAAACTCCTTTAATTTATTTTAATAACCACTTATAATAAAGTTATTTGTCACACTTCTAATTAATTAAGTTTTCATACTTAATTTAATTAATTCTAATAACAATTCATCGCATAATATAATAATTTATTTAATCATTATAAACCCTCTAACTTAATTATTAAATTAAATTAGATTACTATCTCAAAATAATTACTTTCCTTAACTCATTAATCATTTATTAAACAAATAAATAATCAAATCACATCACATCAAATCAATTAAACAAATACTTATTCAACGATAAACACATCCATTAAATATTTATATAATTCAATAAATATTTAAATATTAATTAAAAATCTGGATTGTTACATCATTCCCTCCTTACAAGGATTCTGTCCTCAGAATCATAACTCAAACCACTCATTCGTTACAGTTCTCATTTTCATTCTTTCTCTTCTTTTGTTCTTGATTATACTTAGTTAAGGCATTGCTTCCACCTTACGCGATAATTGAATTTTCTAGTACTGTTACAAACGTATTTAACTGGAACATTGAGACCTTGTTATATAACCAGGGCTTCAAACCTTGTTCAAACCTTCTCGCCTTACGCTCATCGATATTGACTTGGCATTAAACTTTGCAGCATACTCTGGCACATATATGGTTCCTTGCTTTAGTTCCAAAAATTAATCTTCCATCTGATTCCGGGAACTCTTCGGGAAGTACATCTCGAAAAGCATTTCTTTGAACCTATCCCATGCTATTATTCCATGTCCCCCACAAACCTTATTTGCTTGCCACCAATAACTAGCTTCAGACTTCAACATAAATATTGTGAATGCAAATTTCTGATCCTCATTGACCCTGGCAACGTCGAAAACATTCTCCATTTCCATGATCCAGGTTTGGGCTTCAGCTGAATTCATGGACCCTTGAAACTCCGGCGGTCCAACCGCTTTGAAGTCCTTAAAAGTCGTGACTTAAGCTTGTGGATGATTCGCAAGTGCTCCTGTTAACAAGGTCACCAATTGCTGAATCGGGTTAGCGTTGGCCTCTTTATTGTTGTTGTTAGTAGACTCTTCAACAAGTGGTTGTTGGTGTGGTTGTCATCTTTTAGGAGGCATTTTTTCTATTATAAGATATACACTTATTAGATCATTACTCAATTCCTTAAATACTTAAAGTTTAACTTAAACATTCTAAGATTAAAGCTTAACACATAACATTTCAATAAACTTCGATATTTTATTTATTCATAACATTTTGAAACATAATAAGGCTATCATCTCTGCTATCTACATAAACTTTCCTGAACTTGAAAAGTTTTAGGATAACATATTCATCTTACCCCTTTATTTATCTCAAAATAAGGGATTTACAATTTATTTAATCACATAACTTATTACTCTTCCTATCTTGGCATGTTAAGATGTCGAGAGGCTTCTCTCCGCTCTTCTTCCATAATACGATACATCGTCCTACGATCCATCATGTACCATGACAAGTCTTCAAATTGAGTTGGGTAATAAAAGACTCTGTCCTGGGCCCTATTAATCGTATAATGAAAAGCATAATCCATTTCATTCATCTTGGCTTTCTTCGTCTGAAACTTGTCTTCATCACGGTTTGCACGTTGAGTAGCCTTAATCCAGGCATCTTCTGCTCTCGCACGCTTAGCTGAATCATCCTTCAAATCATCCTTTAGCTACTCAACTTCAGTCTTCATCTTTTCATTCTCAGCCAATAGCTCTTCTTGATGACCCTCTGTGTGAATTAGGTTCCATTCCGTGTTCCCAAGTCGTGAGTCGATCTAAGACCCCAAATTTTACGAATAAAGATTTAATTTTCTCGAAATATATTTTTTGAATATTATGGTGTGGATTTGATATAATATTATAGTTGTGAGTAATATTTATAAATTTTGCAAAGTATGCAAGTTGTTATATTATATTCGATTGGTCGGGGAATATTCATTTTAACAGGGAATATTCGTACGATGGCACAATCATTGGTGGACCCCACAACGGAATTATTGTCGGAATGAAAAAACGACAGAAATATCTTTTTATGAAAATAACGGCGAAAGTTTTACCGTTAATCGTTGAATCACCCTATGATAAAGTACGATGTCTGGCGTGGTTGCATAGTAGCACACGGTATTGATTATTGATGCTTATGTGAGAAGTCACTCAGTTATACTCAATTATTGTTACATTAATTGCTGCATATATAGTATCTCACGTTATTTGATTCAATTATTGTCAATATTTTTATATATTATTAAATCAATAATTGAGACGAAGACATGGTTAAAGCAGATCACCAAGATATTTGATGTCTTGGGATGCTCCGAGGAGCAAAAGGTTCCCTTTGCCGCATTCATGTTACGAGGAGAGGCAGATTACTGGTGGGAATCAGTAAAACGTACTCAGCTTGCCGCACTCAAAATGTCTTGGGAGAAGTTCCAAGAACTGTTTAACGACAAGTACTTTCCCGAAAGTATTCGTCACATGAAGGAGGTAGAATTCATCAAGCTGGAGCAAAACAATATGACCGTGTCCCAGTACGAAGCTAAGTTTGCAGAGTTGTCCCGGTTTGCATCCCACTTGGTTGATAATGAGGAGAGAATGACGCGGATGTTTCTAAGAGGTTTTAAACCTGAGATACGTCAATATCTCATTTCTCACAAACTTTGTTTATATTCAGATGTTGTGAATAGGGATCAGTTAGTGGAACGCGATAATGAGTTAGTTCAACCAAAAGGTAACGACCAACAACACGATAATAATTGTACTGGTGGCAACGGCCATCGGAACAATGATAACCATCGTGGGGGAAATTATCATGCCAAGAATGGTAACCACTTTGGTGGTAATCATGGCCAAGATAATAGAAGTGGAAATTTCAAGAAGAGAAGATTTAACGATGATGGGAAGACATCGGCAGCAGCACCAGTGCCAGCAACAAATTCTAGGGGAGGAAAACGACCGCCAATTAGATGCTACAGATGCGGAGATGAGGGACACATAAGTCCAAACTGTTCACAGCCTTCCAAGGTATGTTTTAGTTATGGAAAAGATGGTCACATAGCTCGATTTTGTCCTGTAGCAAAATCAAATCTAGCTGGTACGGTGGCACCAAAAGCGGATACGGACAAAATAAAGTCGGTGGTTTCAGGAAGAGCGTTTTTCTTAACTTCTCAAAAAGCGAGTAACCCGAACGAAGTTATCACGGGTTAGTTAATCATAAACTCTAACGAAGTTTATACCTTATTTGATACCGGTTCTATCCATTCTTTTATTTCTCCTACTTGCACTCAATGTTTAAATTTAACTCCGGAGAAATTAGACTTTGACTTATCTGTTGAAACTCCGTTATGAGAAACCTTCATTACATGTGCTATCCAAGTCTTGGATGAGAGTCACAGTTTTTAAATGATATTTCTATCGTTAATAAATTACCCGACGTATTCTTGAAGACTTCCTGGCCAACCCTAGGGCGTGAAATCGAATTTTGTATTGACCCCAGTACAAAACTCATTTCTAAAACCCTCAAATATTTCTACACCCAAAATGAACGTATCATTCACCAAAGACGTTGGCTCGAGCTGTTGAAAATTACAACCATACCATTCAATATCATCATGGAAAAGCGAATGTGGTAGCGGACGCGTTGAGTAGAAGATCGTATGCGTTTACGAGTGCGATGTCGTTAACACAAAGACCCATTTTGTACGACGTACAAAAGATGGAGATAGAGTTAAAGACTCTAGGAACCTACGTGATGATAGAGAATGTACGATTAGAACCGACTTTAGTCGATAAAGTTAAAGCCGCTCAAGCTACAGACTCAGAGCTGATGAATGTGAAGAAGAAGGTTCAAGAGGGCGTTATTCTAGAATCAAGAATCGACGAAGAGATGAAATCTCAACCCTCGATTTTATTGGTCTATTTGAAATCCTCGATCGAGTAGGAACTGTGGCCTATAGACTCGTTTTACCGCCAAGTGTGTCGCGTGTTCATAACATTTTTTTCACGTATCGATGTTACGTAAATATGTGGACGACCCGAACCACATTATTGAATTAGAACCGGACGAGATAACGGAAGATTTAACGTATGACGAGGTACCTGTTAAAATCTTAGATAAGAAGAAACATATTCTACGCTCAAAGGTTATACCTCAAGAGTTAGAATCTGACGAGGTATCATCATTTGTTTGGCATACCAGGTACATACATAAATTTTGAGGGTGAAATTTCATAAGGAGAGGAGATTGAAAGACCCCAAATTTTACGAATAAAGATTTAATTTTCTCGAAATATATTTTTTGAATATTATGGTGTGGATTTGATATAATGTTATAGTTGTGGGTAATATTTATAAATTTTTCAAAGTATGCAAGTTGTTATATTATATTCGATTGGTCGGGGAATATTCGTTTTAACAGGGAATATTTATACGATGGCACAATTATTAAGCGACCCATGAATGGAATTATTATTTTAATGATGAAAAACGACATAAATATCTTTTATGAAAATAACTACGAAAATTTTACCGTTTACTGTTGAATCACCCGGTGATAAAAGTATAGTAATATGTGTGGTTGCATAGTAGCACACGGTGTTGATTATTGATGCTTATGTGAGAAGTCACTCAGTTATACTCAATTATTGTTACAGTAATTGCTGCATATATAATATCTCACGTTATTTGATTCAATTATTGTCACTATTTTTATATATTATTAAATCAATAATTGAGATGATACAGTTATTCATATTATTATTTGCAATATTGACGATGTCTAGAAAGTTCTGTCGAGGAGGGGTTTGGTCATCTAATTGCGCGCCAATAGGGAGAAATCCTTATCAGAAAGCCCCCTCTTTCCTGGGAACGACCTCGTTGTTAAATATTGCGAATTATAATAATGATGATAAATATTGTTAAAAATATTGAGTTGATTTTTTATGAAGTATTTATTGTAAATATTGGCGTATTATTTGGACCCCCATTTACCCATTTTTCAAAATAATCAGTAGAAATTTATTCTTTTATAAAAAAAAGGTGGGGGCCACATGTGGGGCCCGCGTGTGGAAGAAATGATTTTGGAAATGGGGGGAAAGAATATACGTAAAGAGGAGGGAATTTATATATAAGTATGTGGTGTGTTTATATATATAATATAATGTGTGTGTGACTGAAAAATGGTGGAAAAGTGATAGTGGTGAAAGTGATAGGTGGAAGAAAAGTTGTAGTGGATAATGTGTGTGGGGTGTGTGTATATATATATAATTGGTATGTATGTGTGTGATAGTGATATATATGAAGGATGTGTATAACAATCCAAAATTTTATTTATAATTTCAAATATTTATTGAATTAAATAAATATTTTTAATTGATGTGTTTGTTGTTCAGTAGATATTTATTGGATTATTTATTAGTAAATAATAATTCATGAGTTATAGAAATTAACTTAATTAAGATAAAAGAGTGATGAATTAAATTTATGAGATAATACTCTAATTTAAATTAATAACTAAATTAGAGAGTTATTAAGGATTATATAGTTTGTTATAATGTTATTTAATTTGATTTTTCTAATTAAAGTGATGTGTTAATTTATTAAATAAAATTATAATTATAATAAAATTATAATTCTATTGTATTGATTTATGTGGTAAATGGATTTAATAAATTGTTATTAGATTTAATTTAATTTGAATATGGGAATTTATTTAAATAAAGTGTGACACTAAATATGACTTATGAAAATAGATTAAAAGAGTTTTAATTTGGTTTTACCAAACAAAGCCTCAGAGCTTTTTAAATTCTTATGGTAATCTTGTTTTGCCAAACAAGGCTTAAGGAATTATTAAGTCATTATTTTAATTGGTTTTGCAAAACAAAGCCATATGGCTTTTGAATTAAAAAAAATTAATAATAAAATATAATATAATAAATATTACATAATTAGTATATTTATTAGTATGACGATTTATACGCTTTTATTTGTAATCTTAAAATGCTTTTTTTTTTTACGTAAGAAGTTTTGGCCTAAGCACGAGAATAGGGGATGAAGAACAAAGAAGAAGAAGAAGAAAAGAAGAGAGAGAGAGAATAGGTTCTTTATAAATTGAAAAAAGAGATGATTATGAGAATCAAAGAAGGGAGAGGAAGGATAATCAAGCCATTCTCATCATCTAATTAAGCTTAAGGAGAAATTAAAAGGTAATATTATAGCCCTAGTTTTTAGTTATATTTTATCAGAACTTTTTCTCTTTAATTGGTTGTGGTGCATGATTTGAGTAAAGAATTGGTTTATAAAGATTATTGGGTATGTCTAATCTGTTAACCATCATATATGATTGATATTTGTTTGTCAAATTCGTGAGAATTGGGATTGTAGGAATAAATTATAAAAAATAGTGTTTATGTTTATAGGAAATGGCTTTAGAAAGTATAAAATTATATTACTAATATGTGTTATAATCTGTAAATTGGTATTGGATTATGTTAGTATGTGAAGAAACGAAAACGATATAATTTGAATCATGTCAATTGGTTAAGAAACCAAATCGTGGCGATTGAATTAGCTAAATATGTTTAAAACATGAAAATAGAGTATGAACATGTGTTTTGGGTCAAATTTTAGGTTGGTTAATGTTTTTATAAATTGTTAGAATTCTAGTATGTTGTAGTTCTATGAATTATGAATCCATAGAATCGAAAATGGACTAATTTGGATGTGTATAACTCAAGTTATGAAGATTAGTTGGAGAAAAGGGTCAAAAATCACAAAACAACGTGTAATCATGCGAGGTCTAGCGCAAGGCGTCCCGCCAGGAGCGCCTTGCACGCTGGGGCGATGTTGAAGGATTTGAGCGCGGCCGCGCCCAATGTGTGTTAAGTGTGACTACCTTAACCTAGTTTGGTAAAACTATCATAACGTTTTCATACGAACTCCGATTAAGGTGATTAAAGATGATCCGGAACGAGGACGAATAGACCTACAACCTTTATTCTTTAAGTTTTTCAATTTGAGGTCTGTAACAGGGGTCAAAATGGTAATCTTTAGGACTATTGTGTTTTCGGAGGCAATCAGAGGGCGTCGGGCATACACGTATGCAAGTGTAGTGCTCTTGACGATAAAAGATGTTGTTCTAAGTTATAGAACATGAATATTATGAAGTATAATGATGCTTAACATTAATAAATGATATATTAGATAAGTTGTATACGCATACTAAGCACAAACAAGAGAGACAAATTGGGCGTGTGATTTAATAAACGTCGAAACAAGTGATAAGTGATAACGAACGTAAAAAGTGTTTTAAATCAAATGAAATGAATATTATAAGATATTGAATAGTGTTAATATAAAACCAATAAGTAGTCCTAGCAAGACTTAAACATTTGAATGAACTTCAAATATGAAATACAATGAGATATAAGTTGAAAGTTAACACAATCAAATTGAACATTGTGTATTTATGATAGGAAGGGTTATGAGACGTAGAGTAAAGTTTACATTATAACTACTATGCATTGCTATGTGACTAATAGTTAATGTGAATGATTATATAATTGTGTAGGGCACGTGAAGTGCATATATCTGTAAGTTGTTAAACTATTATTGGTAAACAACGATCAAGGCAAGTCTTTCAGTTCTTATTTGTTATGTGAACTTGATGATGAACTGTTTTAAATCTTTATTGCAAATAGCATGATGTTTTATATATATGTTGAAAGTATGAAACATTGAAGTCAATATATGACTATGATGATGAATGTTGATTGAGTAAAGAACTCAATCTTTATACTTGTTATGTGAACTGCAACGTGTATGTTACGTTAGTCCAATGATTATAGGATATATGTTGAGCATGTTATTATGTGCTACGTGATGCATGAAAACTGTTAGATTTGATGGGTTGTCTAGCTCAACCTTGCAAATAACCATTTTTGCAGGTAAAGTTTTGAAGATAACACTATGTAGTATTTGAAAAACTTGAATCCGATGTAATACACAAAGATTATTATTTTAGCTAAAGTTGTTATTTATTTAAACCATGATTAAGGTTCATGAGATGTACTCAATGTTTTATGATGTATATTCTTATGTTGAGTTGTAAAGTTAAAGTTTGAGCTGTCCAATGTATAAAGGATATCGATTTTTTATGTAAGTATATATACATTAACTATGATAAAGTTAATCATGGATTATATATGATTCAAAGACATGTAGATGATAAAGGTTTTTGTTCAGGGAATTAAAGTAAGAATATAGAAAAGTTTAAATTATTCCGCATTTTATTAAGTTTAACATCGAATAATGATGTTAAGATTGATTAAAGTTGTATTATTAACGATCGAGAAGGAGAATATTATTGTATGAATTTTGGGGTCGTTACAGTTGGTATCAAAGCTGTAGGTTATAAACCTTAGGTAGGAGTACCGTAGGCTATAACCTTAGAGAAGGAAGATGAAGATAATGAAAGAATAAGCTCAAATAGAGTTTAAACAATAAGAAGTAATTTAAGAAATTTATAAAGAAGGGTTTAAAACATGCGTGAAAGAATTCAAAGAAGAATCTCGCAGAATTATAAGGAATATGAATGTGGGGTTACCCAACTCCAATAATAATGATGTAAGGTGATAATAAATAGACAATGTCTATAAGAAGAGAATGATAAAGAAGTTATGAATAGAGAACTATATCTAAGTATGGTGCAATTGTACTCTTTAGTAGTTGATGTATGGTATATGGGCTAAACGATTCCTTCATAGAAATGAAGGTATATACAAACTAGTAACTTTCGGAACCTAGTTTGTTGGTTGTTTGTGGAAACCACCAAATAGCACCATATATTGAAGCTATTAGAGACTCGATGTGTACCAAGTATAGAAAATGGATACGTATGATGAAAATGTGGAACCCGAATGAAATGTTGAGCAATATAAATGAAGTTAGAAATTCTTAAAGGAAGAACTGTTGTAAGACCCCAGCTATTATAAATAAAGATGAATTTTCTATAAATATTATTTTTGAATATTATGGAATAAATTTGATATAATGTTATAGTTGTGGGTAATATTTATAAATTTTGTAAAGTATGCAAGTTGTTATAAAATATTACGTTTGGTCGGGAATATTCTTTTGTTAGGGAATATTCGTATAACGGCTCAATCATTGGTGGACCCCACAACAGAATTATTGTCGGATTGAGAAAACGACAAAAATAATTTATAAAAATAACGGCGAGGTGTTACTGTTAAAATTGTTGAACTACCCGGTGGTAAAAGTATGCGATGTCTGGCGCTGTGGTTGCATAGTAGCTACTCAGATTGATTATTGATGCTTACGTGAGAAGTCACTCACCTATGCTCAATTATTACTACGATGAATCTTTGCATCATATCTCTTATATTATTGATTCAATTATTGTCATAGTATCATCTCATATAATATGTTATATTATTAATTGAGACGACAAGTTATAAATGATTAATAATTGTTGAAAGATTAAAAATGTGTTGATTAAAAATAAAATGATTTGTGGTAATATTTATTCAATCCTTAATGTATATAAAGAGTCTGCATATGAGACGTTTGTGGTAAGTTTGATTATTTTATGGGGGGCATATGTCATCATCTAAGAGTCTCTTCGTCGATAGTAATTACCTTTGTGAATAGTAATTACCTTCGTCAATAGTATTTACCTTCGTCGATAGTATTTACCTTCGCAATAAGTAATTACCTTCGTTAATAGTAATTACCCTTGTGAATAGTAATTACCTTCCAATCAATAGTAATTACCTTTACCAGACGTCAAACCACTTGCCGCTTCACATTACAAAGGCGTCAAACCACCACTTGTCGTTTCACATTACGAGCATCGAACCACTTTTCTTTTCACATCACCAAATGTCAAGCCACTTGCCTTTTCACATGGTAGGTGCTAAGCTAGAAATCTTCTATAAATAGAGGCCTAGTGCTTCATTATTTTCACGAATTCATTCAAGCTTTAGAGAGAGAAAGTATAGAGAGAATAAGAGAGAAAGAAGAAGAGTATTTTGTTACTACACTACTTGCAGAAGATTCAATCTCCTACCAAAAAGTAAGGGGTGTTATTCTTTCTTATTCATGAAGAGAACTGTTGTTATTCCATTGCTTATTATTCATTGGAATAACTCAGATATGCTGTTTATTTACCTATACTTGGTGACATTCTTCTATTATTACATTGGAACATCCTCGTCATCTCTCATTTTTACACCTGACTGGTTCCGCCTCTTTATTATTATTACATTTGAACATCCTGTGCATGTGTTTACACCCAGGACCGGTTCCGCTTTTATTATTATTCTGTTGGAACATCACATCTGCATGTGTTTTACACCAGGACTGGTTCCGCCTTTTTATTATTATTCTTGGAACATCACATGCTGCATGCGTTTTGGCGCCGGACCGGTTCCGTTATTTATTATTCTGTTGGAATAACTCGCTGTCTTGATCTATCGCATGCATGGTGATTTCTTTTGTTATTCCATTCTTTATTATACCCAGTTGGTTAAAACTTTGACTTCTATACTCCATGAAATTAGTGGAATATCCTTGATATTTGCGTTTCATCCAAAGATTCTTTTATGGAAATATTCTTCCGATCATTCTTGAATTTTACTCTACAAAACAAAGATATCATGTTGATAATTTGGGCGTTAATAATTCCTGGATAAAATAATTCTTGAACTTGTTTTATTGAATTCTTATATCATTGTCATCATCTTCATGTTTATATTATGTTGAAAGTCATCTGTGGCCTCAGTATTGCATAGATGGACTTGGTATGATTATGACCGAGAGACTATTCGGTTGTAATCATGACCGTAATGTTACAAATGATGTGATAAAAATCCTCGATGGTAGTAGTGTATCGATGGACGATTGTTGGCATGATCATGACCATTAATGAATACACAACTATTCTTGGCCCGTAGTGTATGAATAATTGTGGTCGTGATACTAAAGAATATCCTTGGCCAGTAGTGCGGGGTGATTCGATGATGTGGATTATTTATTAAAGTCGAGTCTCAACTATACTTGATGATGAAAAACCTTTTAAATCATAAAAGATAGTAGATTTTATTTTCTACTTGACTCTTTTAATGGATTGCTTGTTCATTGCAGCTTAAACTTGATGTTTATTATATTTTATTAGTTTAACACTTTGTTGAAGGCTATTGATAATTTATTCGCATTATCTTAGTCATAATATTTCTTCTTGGGCTAGTTGAGCTCACCCTTTCTTTCACCTGCTTACATTAGAAAATGAGAACATAGTTGGGACGAGTCGGGAACGGAGTAATGGTCCGGAGGATAGCATTAGTAGTCCTCACTATTCCGTGAAATAGTGTGATAATAATTGTAATGAGGACTCCTTTTGAGTTTGTATAATATCTAGTAGACAATATTTGTATTCAAACTCACGGTTTATGTCGTATTGCATACCTACAGCTTATATTAGTAAGTTGTATTTAAATTACGTACCATGTATCCGACTACCCAAGATGGGTGATGTATACCTAATTTTGGGGCGTCACAATTAGTATCGAGCTTAGGATATGATCCTGGCTAAGATGTGAGAATAGTACTAGGAGGGAGAGACGGGAATACCTTCGCTAGTATGACTTACCTAAGTTTATGTGTTATTTTATTGGTTGGTCGTAAGATAGGATAATTTTGTTACATGTCAATTAACCTTTTGTTTTGTGGCGATGATCGAAAATGACATCCGAGAATGTTGAGAATAGCAATGGAGCGAGCGATCGTTGATTCACCACATATCAATAATCGGGATAATGTGCATCGTGAAGGCGACAATCCTCATACAAACAACAACACCGACCAAATGATGAATGATCAAATGTTCGTGAGGCTTTATGCGAATTTATGCAACAAAGAAAGCAGAGCGACTCACGTCCAAAACGTAGGTGGAAACACGGAAAACTCTCGGGCACACCGCTAAACAATTCAAGGAGCTGGGACCACCGGAGTTTAAGGAGAGCCAAAACCACTTGGCGGAAGCATGGATAAAGCGATTACCAAGATATTTGATGTCTTGGGATGCTCCGAGGAGCAAAAGGTTCCTTTTATACGCCTTTTATGTTGCGCGCGAGAGGCGATTCATCGTGGAAATCGGTAAAACGTACTCAACTTCTTTGCATCAAGATATCTTGGGAGAAGTTCCAGAGTCGTTCAACGACAAATACTTTCCCGAAAGTATTCGCCACATGAAGGAGGTGGAGTTTATCAAGTTGGAACAAAACAATATGGCCAGTGTGTCGCAATACGAGGCAAAATTTGCGTAGTTATCACTTGTTTATTCCCACTTGGTGGATAATGAAGAGAGAATGGCGCGAATGTTTTTAAGAGGTTTGAAGCGGATACGTCAACATCTTATTTCTCATAAACTGTGTTTGTATTCAGATGTTGTAAATAGGGCTCGATTAGTGGAGCGCGATAATGAGTCAACGCTTGACTAAAAGAGAGCAGCGGCAAGAAAATTATAATACCAATGAGTAGTCATCGGCGGTGACAACAAGCGTGGAGGGAATCAACGGGCCGGATATGGTAACCACTTCGGTGGTAATCGTGGCCAAAACAATAAGAATGGACATTTCAAGAAAAGGAGATTCAACAATGATGGAAAGACGTCAAAGACCAAAGACCCGTTGTTAAGGAAGGAGAAAGACCACCTATCATATGCTTCAAATGCGGAGGAGAGGACACATCGATCAAATCGCTACGCCATGCCATCAAAGCATGTTATAATTGTGGAAGAGAAGGTCACTTAGCTCGATTTTGTGCGCTTCAAAGACAAATTCACTAGGATGGAGGCACCAAAGGTCATCCCGAAAAAGTCAAAACCAAGAATGCAAGGGAGAGCGTTTGTTGTGACCTCCCAAAGAGCAAGGAATCCGAATGAGGTCATCATGGGTAAGCTTATCATAAACTCTAATGAAGTCTATACTTTATTTGATACCGGGTTCTACCCATTCTTTTATTTCTCCTACTTGCGCTCATCGATTAAATTTGACTGAGAGAATTAGACTTTGACTTATCTGTGGAAACTCCGTTGGGAGAAACCTTCATTTCATCCACTTCGCTTATAAGTCTTGTTTGGTTCAAATCGGTACCCTCACATTACCCGTCGATCTTATTTCATTAAAAATACTTGCATTTGGCGTGATTCTGGGATTGATTGGTTAACTACTTATCATGCAAAAATTGATTGTTTTCGTAAGGTTGTTAGCTTTCATATTCCTAATCAACCTATTATGCGAATTCAAACGACCAAACCATTAAAATCAATCACGGTCATCTCAAGCCATAAAGCTATTCGTTTATTGAAAAACGGATGTCAAGCTTTCTTAGCTCATGTCACGATTTAAACAAAAATACGCCGCTTTTGAACGATATTTCTATTGTTAATAAATTTCCCGACGTATTCCCCAAGAACTTCTTGCCTACCCCGGGCGTGAAATTGAATTTTGTATCGACCTTGAACCCCAGACAAAACCTATTTCCAAAGCCCCATATCGAATGGCTCTATTGAACTTCGTGAGTTAAAGACCCAACTGCAGGAATTGTTAGACATTGGCTTTATTCGTCCTAGTACTTCTCCTTGGGGTGCTCCTCGTTACTATTCGTGAAGAAGAAAGATGGGAGTATCGCGACTTTGTATTGATTATCGGGAGTTGAATCATGTCACCATCAAAATAGGTATCCATTGCCACGTATTGATGACTGTTTGACCAAATTGCAAGGAGCCAAATTCTTTTCAAAGATTGGTCTTCGTTCCGGATATCACCAATTGAAGATTAGAACCACCGACATTCCAAAGACGACTTTTCGAACTCCAATGCGGGCATTATGAATTCCTAGTCATGTCCTTTGGATTGACTAATGCTCCTCTTTGCCTTCATGGATATGATGAACCGAGTATTCAAGGAATATTTAGATCACTTTGTGGTCGTCTTTATTGATGACATCCTTATTTATTCCAAAAGCCGTGAAGATCATGAGCAACACTTGAGGTGACACTCCAAAAGCTTCGTGAATATAAGCTTTATGCCAAGTTGAAGAAATGTGAGTTACGGCTTGAAGAAGTAGCATTCCTTGGGCACGTGGTACCAAGTCATGGAATATCTGTTGACCCAAAGAAAGATTGAAGCTATTCAAAGTCGAACAACCTAAATCGATGATCGAAGTCGTAGCTTTCTCGGTTTAGTTTGGTTATTATCGGAGATTCGTGGAAGGATTTTCTCGAATCGCTACTCCATCGACTCACCTAACTTCTTGGAAGATACAAAGTTCGATTGGAGCGAAGAATGTGAGAGGAAATTTCAAGAACTCAAGAGGGAGACTTATTTCAAAGACTGCTCGACAATACCATCCGGCTCGGAGGATTTGTCATCTACAAAGGATGCTTCGGGCAAAGGGTTGGGATGTGTTCTCATGCAACATGGAAAAGTTATAGCCTTATGCCTCGAGACAACTCAAAGAATATGAGAGGAATTATCCTACTCATGATCTAGAGTTAGCATTTGTTGTCTTCACACTTAAAATTTGGAGGCATTACTTGTATGGGGAGAAAGTGGAGATCTTTACGGATCATAAAAGCCTCAAATATTTCTTCACTCAAAAGGAACTCAACATGCGACAAACGACGTTGGCTTGAACTATTGAAAGATTATGATCATACCATCCAATACCATCCCGAAAAGCGAACGTGGTAGGCGACGATTGAAGCGAAAGATCGTATGCAAGCACGAGTGCGTTATTGTCAACACAAAGGCCCATTTTGTGTGAATTGCAAAGGATGGAGATAGAGTTAAAGACTCTAGGGACGCATGTGATGATAAGCGAGTATCTGAGTAGAACCGACTTTAATCGATAAAGTTAAAGTCGCTTTCAAGCTACTGCACTCTAGAGTGATGCGTATGAGGAAGAAAGTCAGAAGGTGGTGCTATCACGGAGAAGCAAGAATCGATGAAGAAGGAATACTTGAGTCAACTCTGCACTTTGTGTTCCTAACGACCACGATTTAAAGTATAATATCATGATGGAGGCGCACAACACACCATTTGCAATCCATCTCGGAGTACCAAAATGTATCATGATATTCGCTATACATTTTGGTGGAGCAATATGAAGATAGAGATATCATTGTTTATCTCAAGGTGTCTAACTTGTCAACGAAAGTTAAAGCGAGCATCAAGTACCAAAAGGTCCATCACAACCACTTGAAATTCTAGAATGGAAGTGGGAGCACATTACCATGGATTTCATTCTTACGGCCTTCCTAAGGTTTCTCAAGGCATTGATGCGATTTGGGTCATTGTTGATAGATTGACCAAGTCTGCTCATTTCTTCTGCCGATACGAGAAAATTATACACTTGAACGTCTTGCTCAGATGTACATAAACGAGATTGTAAGATCGCATGGTATGCTTAGATCCATAGTTTCCGATCGAGACCCAAGATTCACTTCACGATTTTGGGTTAGTTTGCAAAAAGCTATGGGCACAGACTTACGATTTAGCTTTCGGCATATCATCCTCGAGACGGACGTGACGATCGGAGAGGACTATTCAAACTCTTGAAGATCTATTAAGACTCGTGTCCTTGATTTCAAGGGAGTTGGGACAAGTTCTTACCATTGGTGGAGTTTTCCTACAACAACAATGCTTATCAAGCAAGTATTGGCATGGCTCCATTCAAGGCGTTGTATGGAAGAAAGTGTCGCTTCTCCAAGATACTTTGGGATGAGGTGGGTGAAGCAACGTTGTTGGGACCGGAGTTGATACGTATGACTACGGAAAAGATTCAAACGATCCGACAACGTATAAAACCTCACAAAATCGACAAAAGAGTTATCTTGATCTTCATCGAAAGGACGTGGAATTCGATATAAGAGATCATGTGTTGTTAAGAGTTGCTCCATGGAAAGGAGTTACAAGATTTGGAAAGAGAGGAAAACTTAATCCTCGATTCATCGGTCCATTTTAATCCTCGATCGAGTAGGAATCGTGGCCTATAGACTCGCTTTCTACCGCCAATATGTCTCGTGTTCATAACGCTTTTCACATATCCATGTTACGTAAATATGTGAAAGACCCGAACCATATTATTGAGTTAGAACCGGACGAAAATAGCGGAAGATTTGACGTATGAAGAGGTTCCCGCTCAAATTTTGGATAAGAAGGAACATATTCTACGCTCCAAGGTTATACCTCAAGTCAAAGTTTTGTGGAGGAACCACGATGTTGAGGAAATGACTTGGGAGTTAGAATCAAAATGAAATCAAGGTATCCTTACCTCTTCGACATACCAGTCGCACCCCTAATTTCGAGGATAAAATTTCATAAGAAGGGAGGTTGTAAGACCCCAAACTATTATAAATAAAGATGAATTTTCTATAAATATTATTTTTGAATATTATGGAATAAATTTGATATAATGTTATAGTTGTGGGTAATATTTATAAATTTTGTAAAGTATGCAAGTTGTTATAAAATATTCGTTTTGGTGGGAATATTCTTTTTGTTAGGAATATTCGTATCTGTTGGCTCAATCATTGGTGGACCCCACAATGTAATTATTGTTTGATTGAGAAAACGACAAAAATATTTTATAAAAATAACGGCGGAGGTGTTACCGTTAAAAACCTGTTGAACTACCCGGTGGTAAAGTACAAAAGAATACGATGTCTGGCGTGGTTGCATAGTAGCACACTACGGTATTGATTATTGATGCTTACGTGAGAAGTCACTCAAATATATCAATTATTACTACATAATTGCACGCATCATATCTCTTATATTATTGATTCAATTATTGTCACAAGATCATCAGTATAATATGTTATATTATTAATTGAGACGACAAGTTATAAATGATTAATAATTGTTGAAAGATTAAAAATGTGTTGATTAAAAATAAAATGATTTGTGGGTAATATTTATTCAATCCTTAATGTATATAAAGAGTCTGCATGAGACGTTTGTGGTAAGTTTGATTATTTTATGGGGGGCCATATGTCATCATCTAAGAGTCTCTTCACAATAGTAATTACCTTTGTGAATAGTAATTACCTTCGTCAATAAAGTATTTACCTTCGTCAATAGTATTTACCTTCGCGATAGTAATTACCCTTGTGAATAGTAATTACCTTCGTCAATAGTAATTACCTTTACCGTACGTCAAACCACTTGTCGCTTCACATTACAAAGCGCCAAACCACTTGTCGTTTCACATTACAGCATCGAACCACTTTTCTTTTCACATCACCAAATCGTCAAGCCACTTGCCTTTTCACATGGTAGGTGCTAAGCTAGAAATCTTCTATAAATAGAGGCCTAGTGCTTCATTATTTTCACTTAATTCATTCAAGCTTTAGAGAGAAAAGTATAGAGAGAATAAGAGAGAAAGAAGAAGAGTATTTTGTTACTACACTACTGCAGCAGATTCAATCTCCTACCAAAAGTAAGGGGTGTTATTCTTTCTTATTCATGAAGAGAACTCATATTATTCCATTGCTTATTATTCTGTTGGAATAACTCAGTGTAATGCTGCATTTTACCCTATACTTGGTGACAT
This sequence comes from Panax quinquefolius, assembly GCA_020205615.1. Taxonomy (NCBI): domain Eukaryota; kingdom Viridiplantae; phylum Streptophyta; class Magnoliopsida; order Apiales; family Araliaceae; genus Panax; species Panax quinquefolius. The sequence continues at coordinate 119,678,599 of CM035167.1, read as the reverse complement.
TCTTCTATTATTCTACATTGGAACATCCATGCGTGTGTTTTACACCGGACTGGTTCCGCTCTTTTATTATTATTCATTGGAACATCCTGCATGCATGTGTTTTACACCCGGACTCGGTTCCGCTTTTTATTATTCGTTGGAACATCCTGCATGCATATGTTTTACACCGGACCGGGTTCCGCTCTTTATTATTATTCATTGGAACATCCATGCATGCGCTTTCGCCGGACCGGTTCCGTTATTTATTATTCTTGGTTGGAATAACTTTTGCATGTGGGTCTCTATCGCATGCATGGTGATTTCTTTTGTTATTATATTCTTTATTATAACCAAATTGGTTAAAACTTTGACTTCTATACTCCATGAAATTAGTGGAATATCCTTGATATTTGCGTTTCATCCAAAGATCTTTTCATGGAAATATTCTTCCGATCATTCTTGAATTTTACTCTACAAAACAAAGATCATGTTGATAATTTGGGCGTTAATAATTCCCGGATAAAATAATTCTTGAACTTGTTTTATTGAATTCTTATATCATTGTCATCATCCTCATGTTTATATTATGTTGAAAGTCATCTCGTGGCACAGTAGTGCATAGATGGACTTGGTATGATTATGACGAGACTATTCGGTGTAATCATGGCCGTAATGTTACAAATGATGTGATAAAAATCCTCGCGGTCAGTAGTGCATTGATGGACGCTTGTTGGCATGATCATGACCATTAATGAATACACAACTATTCTTGGCCGTAGTGCATGAATAATGTGGTCGTGATACTAAAGAATATCCTCGGGTAGTAGTGCGGGGTGATTCGATGATGTGGATTATTTATTAAAGTGAGTCTCAAATTATAAACAATGATGAAAAACCTTTTAAATCATAAAAGATAGTAGATTTTATTTTCTACTTGACTCTTTTAATGGATTGCTTGTTCCACTGCAGTTAAACTTGATGTTTATTATATTTTATCAGTTTAACACTGTTGAAGGCTATTGATAATTTATTCTGCATTATCTTAGTCATAATATTTCTTCTTTGGGCTAGTTGAGCTCACCCTTTCTTTCACCGTGTTCTCTTGAGAAATGAGAACATAGCTGGGACGAGTCGGGGAACGGAGTAATGGTCCGGAGGATAGCATTAGTAGTCCTCACTATTATGTGAAATAATGTGATAATAATTGTAATGAGGACACCTTTTGAGTTTGTATAATATCTAGTAGACAATATTTGTATTCAAACTCACAGTTTATGTCGTATTGTACACGACAGTTATATTAGTAAGTTGTATTTAAATTCTGTACCATGTATCTGACTACCCAAGATGGGTGATGTATACCTAATTTTGGGGGCGTCACAACTGTTATATAAACAAGAAGATTCAAAGAAGAATCTTGAAGAGATATGTAGATAAGAAATGGGAGTTACCTAACTCCAATAGCCAAGATAACGAATAATGTCGTAAATGAAAGGGCAGAAAGAGGATCGTAAAAAAAACGATCACGAGTTAAGAAAAGAATTTTAAAGGAGATGATTACAGAATAAGATCACGACGTGATCTGTTTAAGTTATAAAAGAAAGATGGTCTGTAATGTTTGAATAATTATAGCTTGATGCTATAAAGGTCATGTACTATGAAATAGTACAGGATAAACTCATGAGGAGTTATAGATAATGTGATAAGAGGAATTTGTATCGAGCAAAGAGCAAGTTAAGAGTAAGATAGAGTTAGATGGGATTTCAATTGAGGACTCATGTGATGGCTGAGTTGTATAAATCTTTGTATGGGCGAGGGTTTTGTGCTTGTACTCAGTTTATCACATTGATAATCATTGGAATGTTGGTGTCGCGTTATCAATGTATATGTGGCAAAAAGGTGATTCTTTTCTCATGTGTATGTTTGATAGTTATATTCGATTGGTCGGGGAATATTCGTTTTAACAGGGAATATTCTTACGACAGCGCAATCATTGGTGGACCCCACAACGGAATTATTGTCGGAATGAGAAAATGACAGAAATATCTTTTTATGAAAATAAGGACGAAAGTTTTATCGTTAACTATTAAATCACCTGGTGATAAAAGTACAGTAATACGCGTGGTTGCATAGTAGCACACGGTATTGATTATTGATGCTTATGTGAGAAGTCACTCAGTTATACTCAATTATTGTTACAGTAATTGCTGCATATATAGTATCTCACGTTATTTGATTCAATTATTGTCAATATTTTTATATATTATTAAATCAATAATTGAGACGATACAATTATTCATATTATTATTTGCAATATTGACGATGTCTAGAAAGTTCTGTCAAGGAGAGGTTTGGTCACCTAATTGCGCGTCAATAGGGAGAAATCCTTATCGGAAAGCCCCCTCTTTCCTGGGAACGACCTCGTTGTTAAATATTGCGAATTATAATAATGATGATAAATATTGTTAAAAATATTGAGGTGATTTTTTATGAAGTATTTGTTGTAAATATTGGTGTATTATTTGGACCCCTATTTACCCATTTTTCAAAATAATCGGTAGAAATTTATTCTTTTTTAAAAAAGGTGGGGGCCATATGTGGGGCCCGCGTGTGGAAGAAATGATTTTGGAAATGGGGGGGGGGGAAGAATATACGTAAAGAAGAGGGAATTTATATATATAAGTATGTGATGTGTGTATATATATAATATAATGTGTGTGTGAGTGGAAAATGGTGGAAAAGTGATAGTTGTGAAAGTGATAGGTGGAAGAAAAGTTGTAGTGGGTAATGTGTGTGGGGTGTGTGTATATATATACAATTGGTATGTATGTGTGTAATAGTGATATATATGAAGGGTGTGTGTAACAATCCAGAATTTTATTTATAATTTCAAATATTTATTGAATTAAATAAATATTTTTAATTGATGTGATTGTTGTTCAAGAGATATTTATTAGATTATTTATTAGTAAGTAAATAATTCATGAGTTTTTTTATAGAAATTAACTTAATTAAGATAAAAGAGTGATGAATTAAATTTATGAGATAATACTCTAATTTAACTTAATAACTAAATTAGAGAGTTATTAAGGATTATATGGTTTGTTATAATGTTATTTAATTTGATTTTTCTAATTAAAGTGATGTGTTAATTTATTAAATAAAATTATAATTATAATAAAAAAAATTATAATTCTATTGTATTGTATTGATTTATGTGGTAAATGGATTTAATAAATTGTTATTAGATTTAATTTAATTTGAATATGGGAATTTATTTAAATAAAGTGTGACAATAAATATAACTTATGAAAATAGATTAAAAGAGTTTTAATTTGGTTTTACAAAAACAAAGCCTCGGAGCTTTTTAAATTCTTATGGTAATCTTGTTTTGCCAAACAAGGCTTAAGGAATTATTAAGTCATTATTTTAATTGGTTTTGCCAAACAAAGCCTTATGGCTTTTGAATTAAAAAAAATTTAATAATAAAATATAATATAATAAATATTACATAATTAGTATATTTATTAGTATGACATTTTTATACGTTTTATTTGTATTCTTGCGTCTATTTTTTTTTTACGTAAGAAGTTTTGGCCTAAGCCTGAGAATAGAGGGGAGGAAGAACAAAGAAGAGAAGAAGAAAAGAAGAGAGAAAGAGAAGAGGTTATTTGTAAATTAAAAAAAAGAGGTGATTATGAGAATCAAAGAAGGGAGAGGAAGGATAATCAAGCCATTCTCATCATCTAATTAAGCTTAAGGAGAAATTAAAAGGTAATATTATAGCCCTAGTTTTTAGTTATATTTTATCAAAACTTCTTCTCTTTAATTGGTTGTGGTGCATAATTTGAGTAAAGAATTGGTATATAAAGATTATTGGGTATGTATAATCTGTTAACCATCATATATGATTGATACTTGTTTATCAAATTCGTGAGAATTGGGATTGTAGGAAGAAATTGTAAAAAACAGTGTTTATGTTTATAGAAAATGGCTTTAGAAAGTACAAAATTATATGTCTAATATGTGTTATAATCTGTAAATTGGTATTGGATTATGTTAGTATGTGAAGAAACGAAAACGGCATAGTTTGAATCATGTCAATTGGTTAAGAAACAAAATCGTGGCGATTGAATTCGCTAAATATGTTTAAAACATGAATATAGAGTATGAACATGTGTTTTGGGTCAAATTTTAGGTGGGTTAATGTTTTTATAAATTGTTAGAATTCTAGTATGTTGTAGTTCTATGAATTATGAATCCATATAATCGAAAACAGACTAATTTGGATGTGTATAACTCAAGTTATGAAGATTAGTAGGAGAAAAGGGTCAAAAATCGTAAAACACTGTAATCTGGGCAAGGTCTAGCACGGGTGCTGCCCAGCACTGCCAAATGGTGCGGGCATGCTGGGACTGTGAAGGATTTGGGCGCGGCCGCGCCCAATGTGTGTTAAGTGTGACTACTTTAACCTAGTTTGGTAAAACGGTCATAACGTTTTCATACAAACACCGATTGAGGTGATTCAAGATAATCCGGAACGAGGACAAATTGACCTACAACCTTTATTCTTTAAGTGTTTCAATTTGAGGTCTGTAACAGGGGTTAAAATGGTCATCTTTAGGACGGTTGTGTTTTCGGAGGCAATCAGAGGGCGTCGGGCATACACGTATGCAAGTGTAGTGCTCTTGACGATAAAAGATGTTGTTCTAAGTTATAGAACATGAATATTATGAAGTATAATGATGCTTAACATTAATAAATGATATATTAGACAAGTTGTATACGCATACTGAGCACAAACAAGAGAGACAAATTGGGCGTGTGATTTAATAAACGTCGAAATACTAGTGATAAGTGATAATGAACGTAAAAAGTGTTTTAAATCAAATGAAATGAATATTATAAGATATTTAATAGTGTTAATATAAAACCAATAAGTAGTCCTAGCAAGACTTAAACATTTGAATGAACTTCAAATATGAAATACAGTGAGATATAAGTTGAAAGTTAACACAATCAAATTGAACATTGTGTATTTATGATAGGAAGGGTTATGAGACGTAGAGTAAAGTTTACATTACAACTACTATACGTTGCTATGTGACTAATAGTTAATGTGAATGATTATATAATTGTGTAGGGCACGTGAAGTGCATAAATCTGTAAGCTGTTAAACTGTTATTGGTAAATAACGATCAAGGCAAGTCTTTCAGTTCCTATTTGTAATGTGAACTTGATGATGAACTGTTTCAAATCTTTATTGAAAATAGCATGATATTTTATTTTTATGTTGAAAGTATGAAACGTTAAAGTCAATATATAACTATGATGATGAATGTTGATTGAGTAAGGAACTCAATCTTTATACTTGTTATGTGAACTGCAACGTGTATGTTAAGTTAGTCCAATGATTATGGGATATATGTTGAGCATGTTATTATGTGCTACGTGATGCATGAAAACTGTTAGATTTGATGGGCTGTCGAGCTCAACCTTGCAAATAACCATTTTTGCAGGTAAAGGATTGAAGGTAACACTATGTAGTACTTGAAAGACATGAATCCGTTGTAATACACAAAGATTATTATTTTAGCTAAAGTTGTTATTTCTTTAAACCATGATTAAGGTTCATGAGATGTATTCAATATTTTATGATGTATATTTTATGTTGAGTTGTAAATTTAACGTTTGAGCTGTCCAATGTATAAAGGATATTGATTTGTTATGTAAGTATATATACATTAACTATGATAAAGTGAATCATGGATTATATATGATTCAAAGACATGTAGATGATAAAGGTTTTGGTTCAGAGAATTAAAGTAAGAAGATAGAAAAGTTTAAATTATTCCGCATTTTATTAAGTTTAACATCGAATAATGATGTAAAGATAGATTAAAGTTGTATTGTTAACGATCGAGAAGGAGAATATTATTATATGAATTTTGGGGTCGTTACAGTTGGTATCAAAGCTATAGGTTATAAATGTGACGCCCCCAAATCCGGTTCTCTTTCAACTCGACAGATGGTGCTCCACAGTGCTACAGTTCACACAAACATTCAATTGAAAAAGCCTCAAAAGAGCGAATATGTCTTATATATATTCCAAAACAATACTACCATTCCCCAGGTTCTTTATAACCGTTACATTTGTTCTTGTCATAATATCAAATATTATCATTACAAACCTATACTATTACATAGGTACGCTACAAGTTCGTTTTAGCCTTCACTTTATCCTTGTCGAATCCTTTGGTCATATCGTCTAAGCTGCAATCATATGGTTCAAGCAAGTGTGAGCATAACAAGCTCAGCAAGTACAACAATTTCATTTTTAAAAGCATGCTTGAAACATAGGAATCGTATATCTTCAATAACTGGATGATAGTTACGAAGTACTATCAATAATTCAAAATAGCTTTCCTTTTCCTTCAAAATGTTTTGCAATAACAATATTCCGTAAATCATCAATTCTAGTTCAAGACGTGAACATCTTATAGTTACTTTGAAAAGGACAACCCGGCACGAAGTCCGTAAGTCCGGCATAGCTTACGAGTACATCTAGATGATCAGCCTATAGTACCCTATGTTGATCAACACTACATCCATTAAACGTGTATACGTTTAAGTTGTGGCAACCTCACGTGCCCATCGAATAATCGATGAAAATATATTTGTTTATACATATTCAGGATTACCTTGAATCCGTACCAAAGAATTGGCATAAGATAGTGTTAGCAATTCTATATTGAAAGACTTGTAAACAAACCAATTAACTTATCAAGATTAGTCTAGCCGAGTTAAAATGGGCATCGACTCTTTCTTTAAAACCATACATGCATCTCATAACTTGAATCATTTGAAAACCTGACTAACACGAAGGTTAGACAAGGGTTTAAGAAAACTTGCCTTCAATGTCTGCTACCGAATAATTACGTTTCCTTTGAGTCTTTACAGTTTCTACAACACATAATCACATAATTTACCACATTAGGTCATGAATGAACATACTTGGTTCCTAAAGAATCTTACCCTTCTTCTCAATCTAATCCCGTATTAGATTTGTTATTTATTGGTTCTGGCTTTCCGTCATTCTTTTACATCGTCCTTACCAACTTCGTTCTCTTATAACACTTAAGTGAAATTATTTCATTAATACAACTCGGTTCGAGTTAATCATTTTTCCTTACGGCTTATTAACGTCCTTACGTTATTAATCGAAACTCAATCGTCATTGGTTATGTGTACTTATTACGTATAGTTCACGTTCATCTTCAATTGACTTTCTTTAACCCTAAGTGATCATACTTGGGGTTTAATTATAACTTAATAATGTTTGATTAAGTCCCTTAGTTTGTTACTAACCAATTTACCTTCATCTCCTACTTGTAAACATTTTTCATTGTCGAAGTTTTAGGGTTGGTATTTGCAGTGCTATCACACTCTTGTGCAGCTTGCTTGCGTCGCTTTATTAGGGCTTGAGACCGGGACTCGTGGCTGCGCTGCTGAATCCCTGTGTTAAAGGTGGCGCTGTGGCATGAGTCTCCGTGGTGAAGCTCACTTTGGCTGCTGGCATGACTTACTTGCCTTGATCAAGCGCCATGGGTGCAGTGCTCAACACTGTAAAATTTTTCTGAAATTTTCTTTTAATGAGATTCCCGGCTTCGTAACTTCTTCGTTATAAGTCCGAATTGGTTCGTTCAAGAGCCTACGGTTCACAAACCACGTACTCTACGTGGTCAAGCAAGAATTTTATCTATTTGACTTCATTTGCTAAAATTCCACTTATTAGTCCATTTTTAACGAAAACGATAAACGTTCGTGAACGTTCAATGCTCGTTTCTTCGTTCTAAGTCGGAATCCAGCCATTTTCGAGTCCGCAACTCTATAATGACAAATATGACTTGTCTCCATTGAAAACCAATGTTTCCAAGCTCAATATCAAAATTTAACTTCCATTCCGAGAATTTCACGAATTCGACGATCATCGTCTAATCGTGTGAATTCCGGCGAAACTTCGTTACTTGAGATTTTTAAACCATTTCACTTGGATTCAATCCATTATACTAACATCTTGACATACATGCTTCATTAACTTATAAACATGATAAGTTATTACTTGTTCTTAATAAGTTCAAAACTCATAAACTACTTATAGTTCTATTTCTAATGATTTATCATGGCTTTAATCTTTTAACCATCATTCTTACATCTTCTTATCATACTAGTGCCATTAATGTAAACATGTTACAAGTTCTTACAATTTCTTATTAAGTTCCTACTAACTTCATCACCATTATCATATGACAAGTTCTTACAAGATCCTCATAAGTTCATAACTTATATAAGTAGAAATGACTTGTTCATGACTTATTACGGCTTATTAAGACTTAAGCCCTTTGGTTTATCATTCCTTAGCATACTAGTTCTACCAATACCCCCTTCTCTAACAATTGAAGATAAAGAGAATCAAGGTTTATGAATACTCACTCTTTGATGTTCACTTGCTAAGCCTTAATCTTCTTCTTGCTTCTTGAATATCTAACAAAGGAAGTCTAGCTTTTATAAGTGCTTATTCTCTCAAGCCACTAAGCTCTCAACTTATGAGTTGTTGGATGAAAAACTAACAACTAACAAATGAAATCTAAGCTTTTTATTTATAGGCAAACCAAAGTTAGGGCATAAGGGTCATTAATCCCTCCACCTCCTTACTATTCCAAGCTTATTAATCAAGTAAATTTGTTCCCCGCATATACTTGATCATCACAACACTTAGCCATTAAGTTTTCTTAACTTATTCATTGCTTAATCCTTAAGTCTACTTGCTCATCACATAAAGGTACTTTGCTTGTCCACCACACTTACTTGACTATTAAGCTACTTGCTTATTACTTAACTTATCTCTTGCTTAGCACTTAAGATTACTTGCTCCTTACTTCCTTTACTTGGTCATCACATTTATGCACTTTGTGTGATCACCACACTAACTTAGCTTCTAAGTTTGCTTGTTCATCACATCAATTTCTTGTCCATCACTTTGGACTATCCATGGTTTGCTCCATGGTTCGTACCCATTGGATAATTACTTTGGGCCTTAGCTTAATTAACTTACTTAATCATTTGGGCTTCTAGCATAATTTTACCTTGGGCTTGTAATTAAACAAACATTGGGCTTGTATTAATAAACTCACATTGGACTTAACCATCCAATACTTGGGCTAACATAATACTTAACAAATCTTAACAATTCCTTTCTTTTGGCTTAAAGCCTTATAACATATATTATACGTATAATTCTCGTACTCTAATTCGTATACTTCTTTAATACATATAACATACCATCATTCATACATACTCGTATAATACCTCATATCATACTCGTATTCATAACTTCGTATAATACCTACATAGTATACGATCATCGCTTAATTCATTAATCTCATTACATTTCCTTCTCATAAATCATTTTCCTTAAACGTTAGGTTTTAAGTCCACAGGCGAAATATTACGTTTTCCATAACTGAAATATTATTAGATATTCCATCTCACCTCGATATTCTATCGTTACGTATTTCTCGGAAGTTCAAAAATAATTTCCAAACAGAAATACATGAATAGTGTTTTTCGGAAAATTTCTCAAAAAACTTTTATTTTCGTCTTGGAAATTCAAACACTTTAATTCTACTACGTAGCCAAAATCCTACGATGTTCTGATATTTCTAGGTCAAAGAACGACGTTCGATTAGCTTGCTCCATAAATAATCAATTAAATTCATTTAATAAAAATAAAAATTTAATTCTCAAAAATCCGATTTTCTCAGGCGTTACAATAAACCTTAGGTAGGAGTACCGTAGGCTATAACCTTAGAGAAGGAAGATGAAGATAATAAAAGAATAAGCTCAAATAGAGTTTGAACAATAAGAAGTAATTTAAGAAATTTATAAAGAAGGGTTTAAAACATGCGTGAAAGAATTCAAAGAAGAATCTCGCAGAATTATAAGGAATATGAATGTGGGGTTACCCAACTCCAATAATAAGGATGTAAGGTGATAATAAATAGACAATGTCTATAAGAAGGGAATGATAAAGAAGTTATGAATAGAGAGTTATATCTAAGTATAGTGCAATTGTACTCTTTAGTAGTTGATGTATGGTATCTGGGCTAAACGATTCCTTCATAGAGCGGAGGCTCTGTTCTAAAAATCCCCGCCTAGGTCCGCCTAGGCCCCGCCTAGGCGCTAGGCCCCCTCTTGGCGCCCCGCCTAGGACCTAGGCCCCCACTTGGCGCCTCTAAGCCCCTAGGTGCCTCACCTAGGCCCAAGCGCACAAAAAAAATCCTCTATAAAATTAAAGCGGGTTCTAAAGCGGAGAGATTTTTTATTTTAATAACTACCCAAACCAAATCTTGATATATTTATTTTTCTAATGATTACCATATTCATAATACAAGTTGTAGCATATCAAATCACAACAAGAAGTGAACAATATCAAGTCAAAATGGATAATTTTATTATAGTTGTAATTTTTTGAACTTGTACTAACTTCAAATTATATAAATGAGAATACATTTGTAATATTTAGTTTAATTCAATTTTATAATTCTTAAATTTATGTTTAGTTTCTTAAGTTTTAATATTGAATTAAATTCTTGAAATTTTAAAATTTATTATTTAATAACAATCTTATTTATAAATAAAACTAATACGTTAAAATTTGTTTAAACTTTGAACAATTGCATGTTTGAGTTTGAACTTTGACATTAGCAATATGGATATGTGTTTGAAATTTGACATTAGCAATATGGATATGTGTTTGAACTTTAAGAAAAGGCCTTTATTATCTTTATTATAGATTGTTTTGCTTTATATTATTATTTTGTTTGGATAAATTAAGATAAAATATTAAAATTACCTTAAAATAAAAAATCCCGCTTAGGCCCCGCTTAGGCCCCCTTTAGCCGCTTTAGGCGCTAGGCCCCCTCTACGCCTCCCTCCTCGCCTTAGCGCCTTTTAGAACATTGAGCGAGAGTATATCTGAACTAGTAACTTCGGAACCTAGTTTGTTGGTTGTTTATGGAAACCACTCGGTATATTGAAACTGTTAGAGACTCGTTGTACCAAGTATAGAAAATGGATACGTCGATGAAAATGTGGAACCCGAATGAAATGTTGAGCAATATAAATGAAGTTAGAAATTCTTAAAGGAAGAATTGTTATATAAACAAGAAGATTCAAAGAAGAATCTTGAAGAGATATGTAGATAAGAAATGGGAGTTACCTAACTCCAATAGCCAAGATAACGAATAATGTCATAAATGAAAGGAAAGAAAGAGGATCGTAAAACAAAACGATCACGAGTTAAGAAAAGAATTTTAAGGGAGATGATTACAGAATAAGATCACGACGTGATCTGTTTAAGTTATAAAAGAAAGATGGTCTGTAATGTTTGAATAATTATAGCTTGATGCTATGAAGGTCATATACTATGAAATAGTACAAGATAAACTCATGAGGAGTTATAGATAATGTGATACGAGAAATTCGTATCGAACAAAGAGCAAGTTAAGAGTAAGATAGAGTTAGGTGGGATTTCAATTGAGGACTCATGTGATGGCTGAGTTGTATAAATCTTTGTATGGGCGAGGGTTTTGTGCTTGCACTCAGTTTATCACATTGATAATCATTGGAATGTTGGTGTCACGCTATCAATGTATATGTGGCGAAAAGGTGATTATTTTCTCATGTATATGTTTGATAGTTAGAAACTATTAAGATTAGTCAGATATTATTAGGATTAGGTGCAGTTCTTAAAACTAATGCATATGATAAGTTCGTGACTCACAATAATATGATATATTTTGAACCCCTCAGCGAATGGACGCCTATGGTCTGACTAGGATAAGTTCTTAAACTCATATTATTGTGGCAAGTTCTTGAACTTCCAATGTGCGGTAAGTTTGATGAACTATATTGGGTAGAAAACGGTTATAGTATAGAGAGCATATATGAAGTTAAAGATTAATGGAATGGTTAAGTAATGAAGTAATGAAGTAATGAAGTAAAGATTAAAGTTGATGGATACCTGGATATTCTAAATCTATTAGCTATGCTAGACTTTCGAAATTTATTGACTTCGTACTGATGTTTGCACTTCTATTTTCTTGAAAAACATTGGATCAAATGATGAAACTAATGAGTTTTAAAAATAATACCAATTACTCGTATATACATGTTAATTATTTCATTTGAAGACAAAAAATGATTTGAAATATATCAAAATGTATTTTTATATCATCAATGTATCATGGAACCTGGTGCATAGATAATAAAAACGATGGAGTCATCAATGCAGTATTACTTAGTGTTGGATGTTATCTAAGGATCGTTAGCCCACTATGGTATGATGTAGTATAATAAAATCACCAAATGATTTAATCCTCAAACCGAATTTGTAAATACAAAGTCAGATGTCGTAACGCCATAAAATGATTTTTGAGATTTCTTTAAGATATGAGAATATATATATATATATGTGTGTATATGTATATTTTGATTGATGTTCGAATTATTGTAGAAGTCTATGCTATTTGATTCAGCTAGGTGATTATTGAAAGATGTTCATTAAATTCAAGCGTTTCTTGAAAAGTTATGCTAAACCAAATTGTTTTGGTGCGGATTTAGATGTTGAAAAGTTGAGATGAACAACCCTTTTATAGGGGATTACGAGGAGGCATTTAGATGTTTGTGCACAATACATTGTACGAAGGATTGATCCCCCTAAGTACGTGGAGTCCTTATAGTCTTATGACTGTTAAAGTTAAAGTTGAAAGATTACTTATAACTGTGGACATGGTTCGTGGTCATTAAAACCTCAGTTGAATGCTGGTACTCTAAATACTGATATGAACAACCCTATTATTAGGGGTTTACGCTTAGTTTACACTTTGCACTGAAATGTTTGTGCACAATACATCGTACAAAGGGCTTAACACCCTAAGTACGGAGGTCCATATAGTCTTATGACTATTAAAGGTTCAAGTCGAGATACATGATAACCTGGGGACGTAGTTCAAGGTCGTGTGACCCCTCAACATGATTTGGAATCTTTTAAATTCTTGAGTTATTCATATTACTTCCCAATTATTGAGCAATTATGGAAGATTCTTGTTATTCAAAAAGGCGAATGTGGTAAGGATGATATTCCTTAGAAGGAAGTAAGTCGTAGAATGCGACACTGAATTATGAATATATTGAATAAGTGAGAAAAGAAGTGTTGATATGAGAAGGAGATGAGTTATCAAAGAATAATATAAAACTTTTAATAGAAAAGTTAATAATTGTAGAAAGATCTTTGTGGAAAGAACCCAATGAATGAAGTATTGACGTAAAATCTATTTTGATAGATTTAATGAATGAAGATTAATAAATAAAATTTCGAGGACGAAATTCTTAAAAGAATGGGTGAATATAATATCCCGAGTGTTTATGATAACGATCCTTAGAAAAGGAAATGAATGGATTAAAGAATATATAATATTTGATATATGACTTTGTTTAATCGAAGGTTAAGTAATAAAACATATATTAAGGTAATGTGTTGAAGTTATTCAATGAAGAGATTAAAAAAAAACTAAGGAAAGTAGGGTTTCGGTGATTCCGAGGACGGAATCCTTATAAGGTGGGAAGAATGTAACAATCCAAAATTTTATTTATAATTTCAAATATTTATTGAATTAAATAAATATTTTTAATTGATGTGTTTGTTGTTTGGTAGATATTTATTGGATTATTTATTAGTAAGTAAATAATTCATGAGTTATAGAAATTAACTTAATTAAGATAAAAGAGTGATGAATTAAATTTATGAGATAATACTCTAATTTAACTTAATAACTAAATTAGAGAGTTATTAAGGATTATATGGTTTGTTATAATGTTATTTAATTTGATTTTTCTAATTAAAGTGATGTGTTAATTTATTAAATAAAATTATAATTATAATAAAAATTATAATTATATTGTATTGATTTATGTGATAAATGGATTTAATAAATTGTTATTAGATTTAATTTAATTTGAATATGGGAATTTATTTAAATAAAGTGTGACAATAAATATGACTTATGAAAATAGATTAAAAGAGTTTTAATTTGGTTTTACCAAACAAAGCCTTAGAGCTTTTTAAATTCTTATGGTAATCTTGTTTTACCAAACAAGGCTTAAGGAATGATTAAGTCATTATTTTAATTGGTTTTGCCAAACAAAGCCTTATAGCTTTTGAATTAAAAAAATTAATAATAAAATATAATATAATAAATATTACATAATTAGTATATTTATTAGTATGACAGTTTTATACGTTTTATTTGTATTCTTGCGTCTGTTTTTTTTTTACGTAAGAAGTTTTGGCCTAAGCCTGAGAATAGAGGGGAGGAAGAACAAAGAAGAGAAGAAGAGAGAAAGAGAAGAGGTTCTTTGTAAATTGAAAAAAAGAGGTGATTATGAGAATCAAAGAAGGGAGAGGAAGGATAATCAAGTCATTCTCATCATCTAATTAAGCTTAAGGAGAAATTAAAAGGTAATATTATAGCCTTAGTTTTTTAGTTATGTTTTATCAAAACTTCTTTTCTTTAATTGGTTGTGGTGCATGATTTAAGTAAAGAATTGGTTTATAAATATTATTGGGTATGTATAATCTGTTAACCATCATATATGATTGAAACTTGTTTGTCAAATTCGTGAGAATTGGGATTGTAGGAAGAAATTGTAAAAAATAGTGTTTATGTTTATAGGAAATGGCTTTAGAAAGTACAAAATTATATGTCTAATGTGTTATAATCTGTAAATTGGTATTGGATTATGTTAGTATGTGAAGAAACGAAAAAGGCGTAGTTTGAATCATGTCAATTGGTTAAGAAACGAAGTCGTGGCATGCGATCAATTCGCTAAATATGTTTAAAACATGAAAATAGAGTATGAACATGTGCTTTGGGTTAAATTTTAGGTTGGTTAATGTTTTTATAAATTGTTAGAATTCTAGAATTTTGTAGTTCTATGAATTACGAATCCATAGAATCAAAAATGGACTAATTTGGATGTGTATAACTCAAGTTATGAAGATTAGTAAGAGAAAAGGGTCAAAAATCGCAATACACTGTAATCTGGGTGAGGTCTAGTGCGGCCACACCGCCCAGGAGCGCGGGCGCGCTGCCCAACACTGCCAAATGGTGTGGGAATGCTGGGACTATGAAGGATTTGGGCGCGGCCGCGCCCAATGTGTGTTAAGTGTGACTGCTTTAACCTAGTTTGGTAAAATGATCATAACGTTTTCATACAAACTCCGATTGAGGTGATTAAAGATGATCCGGACTGAGGAAAAATAGACCTACAACTTTTATTCTTTAAGTGTTTCAATTTGAGGTCTGTAACAGGGGTCAAAATGGTCATCTTTAGGATCATTGTGTTTTTGAGGCAATCGGAGGCGTCGGGTATACACGTATGCAAGTGTAGTGCTCTTGACGATAAAAGATGTTGTTCTAAGTTATAGAACATGAATATTATGAAGTATAATGATGCTTAACATTAATAAATGATATATTAGATAAGTTGTATACACATACTAAGCACAAACAAAAGAGACAAATTGGGCGTGTGACGAATAAACGTCGAAACACCGTGATAAGTGATAATAAACGTAAAAAGTATTTTAAATCAAATGAAATGAATATTATAAGATATTGAATAGTGTTAATATAAAACCAATAAGTAGTCCTAGCAAGACTTAAACATTTGAATGAACTTCAAATATGAAATACAATGAGATATAAGTTAAAAGTTAACACAATCAAATTGAACATTGTGTATTTATGATAGGAAGGGTTATGAGACATAGAGTAAAGTTTACATTATAACTACTATGCATTGCTATGTGACTAATAGTTAATGTGAATAATTATATAATTGTGTAGGGCACGTGAAGTGCATATATCTGTAAGCTGCTAAACTATTATTGGTAAACAACGATCAAGGCATGTCTTTCAGTTCCTATTTGTTATGTGAACTTGATGATGAACTGTTTTAAATCTTTATTGCAAATAGCATGATGTTTTATATATATGTTGAAAGTATGAAACATTGAAGTCAATATATGACTATGATGATGAATGCTGATTGAGTAAGGATCTCAATCTTTATACTTGTTATGTGAACTGCAACGTGTATGTTACGTTAGTCCAATGATTATAGGATATATGTTGAGCATGTTATTATGTGCTACGTGATGCATGAAAACTGTTAGATTTTCTGGGCTGTCGAGCTCAACCTTGCAAATAACCATTTTTGCAGGTAAAGGATTGAAGGTAACACTATGTGGTACTTGAAAGACATGAATCTGATGTAATAAACAAAGATTATTATTTTAGCTAAAGTTGTTATTTATTTAAACCATGATTAAGGTTCATGAGACGTACTCAATGTTTTATGTTGTATATTTTATGTTGAGTTGTAAAGTTAAAGTTTGAGCTGTCCAATGTATAAAGGATATCGGTTTGTTATGTAAGTATATATACATTAGCTATGATAAAGTCAATCATGGATTATATATGATTCAAAGACATGTAGATGATAAAGGTTTTGGTTCAGGGAATTAAAGTAAGAAGATAGAAAAGTTTAAATTATTCCACATTTTATTAAGTTTAACATCGAATAATGATGTAAAGATAGATTAAAGTTGTATTGTTAACGATCGAGAAGGAGAATATTATTGTATGAATTTTGGGGGTCGTTATAAATTGGTATCAAAGTCAGAGGTTATAAACCTTAGGTAGGAGTACCGTAGGCTATAACCTTAGAGAAGGAAGATGAAGATAATGAAAGAATAAGCTCAAATAGAGTTTGAACAATAAGAAGTAATTTAAGAAATTTATAAAGAAGGGTTTAAAACATGCGTGAGAGGATTCAAAGAAGAATCTTGCAGAATTATAAGGAATATGAATGTGGGGTTACCCAACTCCAATAATAAGGATGTAAAGTGATAATAAATAGACAATGTCTATAAGAAGAGAATGATAAAGAAGTTATGAATAGAGAGTTATATCTAAGTATGGTCAATTGTACTCTTTAGTAGTTGATGTATGGTATCTGGGCTAAATGATTCCTTCATAGAGCGGGGGTGTATACGAACTAGTAAGTCAGAACCTAGTTTGTTGGTTGTTTGTGGGAAACCACTCAGCGTACCATATTGAAACTGTTAGAGACTTGATGTGTACCAAGTATAGAAAATGGATACGTATGATGAATATGTGGAACCTGAATGAAATGTTGAGCAATATAAATGAAGTTAGAAATTCTTAAAGGAAGAATTGTTATATAAACAATAAGATTTAATGAAGAATCTTGAAGAGATATGTAGATAAGAAATGGGAGTTACCTAACTCCAATAGCCAAGATAACGAATAATGTCGTAAATGAAAGGAAAGAAAGAGGATCGTAAAACAAAACGATCACGAGTTAAGAAAAGAATTTTAAGGGAGATGATTACAGAATAAGATCACGACGTGATCTGTTTAAGTTATAAAAGAAAGATGGTCTGTAATGTTTGAATAATTATAGCTTGATGCTATGAAGGTAATGTACTATGAAATAGTACAAGATAAACTCATGAGGAGTTATAGATAATGTGATACAAGGAATTCGTATCGAGCAAAGAGCAAGTTAAGAGTAAGATAGAGTTAGGTGGGATTTCAATTGAGGACTCATGTGATGGTTGAGTTGTACAAATCTTTGTATGGGCGAGAGTTTTGTGCTTGCACTCAGTTTATCACATTGATAATTATTGGAATGTTGGTGTCGCGCTATCAATGTATATTTGGCGAAAATATTAAGCGTATTTCTTTAGAGTTTTAAGAAGCTTTGAGCGTAGAAAACAGTAAAAGTTTTCTTCAGGAATATCCCCGCCCTACCAGTCAGAATACTCTTCTTTTTAAGGTAAGGTGTATTATTTATTTCATATTCTGAAGAGATATTATTTTTCGTATTCGTATGAATATTATTTCATTCAATATTCGCAAGAAATATTATTTTTATTTAATATTCGTAAGGAATATTATATTCATTCAATATTTGAAAGGAATATTATTTTTGTTTAATATTCGTAAGGGATATTATTTTTGTTCAGTATTCGTATAAAATAATATTTTCTTTCATACTCTGTAGTATGTAAGTAATATTATTTCGTTTCAGATTTCGAATTCTATACTCATTTTGTTAAAATTTTGGATTCTATACTCCATGAAATTAGTAGAATATCCTTGATATTTGCGCTTCATCCAGTATCTTTTCATGAAAATATTATTTTGAGCATTCTTGATAAGTTTTAACTTTTTCATGTCGGAGTACTATTCACGGGGTTACTATTCCCGAAGTTAACTATTCACGGGGTACTATTCACTCTGTTATTATTCACCCGGGGTACTATTCATGATAAAAATTGATTCCTTTTCTGTCCAAATCATTTTTGATATAATATTATTCTTTAATTTTACTCCACAAAGCAGTATCATGTTGACAATTTGGACATTATTGAATTCTGGATAAATTAAATTATAAATCTTTAAAAATTTATCTTTTGCTTTCTTTAATTTGAATTCTTATATCATTATCATCATCCTCATGCTTATATTGTTATGAAAGTCATCTTTAGCCCGTAGTGCATAGATGAACTTGGTATGATTATGACCAATGATTATTCGGTATAATCATGACCGTAATGTTACAAAATAATGTGGTAAAAGTCCTAATTGGCCCGTAGTGCATTGATGGACAGTTTTTGGTATGATCATGACCATGGGTTCTCTTCGGCCAAGGGTGAAAAGATGAATTATTTTATGGCGTGATCATGACCGTTGATGAAAACACGAATATCCTTGGCTCGTAGTGCATGGATAATTCGTGGTCGTGATACTAAAGAATATCCTTGGCCCATAGTGCAGGGATGATTCGATGATGTGGATTATTTATTAAGCTGAGTCTCAGCGATAAAATCGATGATAAAATTTTTAAATCATAGAAGATAGTAGATATCATACTCTATTTGACTCTTCTAATGGATTGCTTATTCCACTGCAGTTGTTGATCTAAAACTTGTTGTCTATTATATTCTATCAGTTGTTATACTGTTGAAGGCTAAGGATAATTTATCATGCATTATCTTAGTCATAATATTTTTTACTGGGCTAGTTAAGCTCACCCTTTTCTTTCATTGTTCTCTTCAGGAAATAAGAATATAGCTGGGACGAGTCGGGGAATGGAGTGATGGTCCGAGATGGTGGCTATAATAGTCCTCACTATTTTATGAAATAGTGTGATAATAAATGTAATGAGGACTTCATTTGAGTTTGAATACTGTCTATGAGATAATATTCGTGTAAAAACTCTAAGCTACACTATTGTCGTATTGTATAAAAGAAGTTTGTATTTGATTTATGTACCATGTATTTGGCGACTCAGAATGGGTGATGTATACCTATTTTGGGGGCGTCACAGTCGAGTTCCTGAATCTTCACATCCTTCTGCTCTATAGTAGCTTGACGCATGTCAGCCAGCTCCTCAACCTTAGCCTGTAACCCTATATTACTGTCATACAACTCATCATACATCTCAGCTGATATGGAGTTTGGTGGAAACTCCACAGGATCCTCTTCCTCATCCTCCACCTCTATCTCCTCAGAGTCCTCCTCCTCAGGATCAGACACAGGCTCATTCTCCTGTCCTTCCACGGTGACCAACAGAGAAGGCTCCCTCTGGATCAACTGCTCCTGAACCACATGGACATCTTGGGGCTCCTCATCTCTAGGTACTTGAGGTATCTCTTCCCTAACTTGACCGGATCCTTCAACGTTAGACATCATGACAACAAAATACTTTTAAGTTTTATTTATTACGTGTAGGAGTGATCATTCTATTATAACCAACAAGAATAAGCTATTCTTGTTATAACCGAAACCAAATTATTGATAATTTTACTATTCAAATAATAACCGAAATTTAAAAATAATCAATAACCAATAATTTAATTACCAATTGTAATTTTGGGTATTCGCAATAACTCAACTAACATCCAACATATTTACTTGATAACTACATAAATGTTTAACAAATTAACTGTTTGCACACACTTATATTTCAAAGACCATTGTACCTGAAGGATGGACCAACTGGAGATACCCAGGTAGTACAGAGTAAGATACTTGACTTAAATATTTACTAAACTAATTATACCAAGCAGAGCCTATTCCAACATGTTGTGAATTGGAAACAGAAACTTATACCAAGCAGAGTACAAGTGCCATGGACCAGGATCTGCTAAACTTATACCAAGCAGAGTACAAGTGCAACAAGTTATTTCCAACATGATAGATAAAATGGACAGAACCTCCTACTTGTAGTGTCTAAAATACAAAGAGGATATTACAGAACTTTTTCCTAATTTCTTTTCAAATCTCAAAAATTACACATGCACAGACACAATTACACAAAAATCTGTAAAGTATTGCCTAATTTGTAAAAAATGCCTCATTTGCTAATATGTAAAGTATTGCCTCATTTGCCTGTAAAAAATAGAAATTGTGACTATATGTAGACAATGAAAATAGAAATTGTGCAGAAAATAGAAATTATGACAATGAAAGAACCTATATTCTATCTATCTGTATTTTCCCTCCCCTTTAAGAGCAGCAAGTCGAGTAACAAAATCATCATAGTCCAAAGAGCTTAGAATTTGGTCGTGGTCATTGCTATTATTATGTCCTAATTTGAAAAGAAGTAAAGACGAGCAGAGTCTGTCGCTTCTGAGACCGAGGTCCTGAGACTGAGAGTTCGAGATGAAGGCCGATGGAAAATTGGATCTGAGCATGAGACGTTGAGAGACCGAGACTCGGAGTCTTCGTCTTCGAGAATCGAGATTCGAGAATTTAGTAAAGTAACGAATATTGAATAGGTTATGGGCTGACCGGCTGAGTAATGAAAACTGTTGAAGGGTTGAGAATTTAGTAAAGTAATAAATTAGAAATTTATTAAAGTGTTGTTTGGTTATTCGGTTAAATCGAATAACCCAAAAGTAATAACCGTACAAACTAACCGAAAATCGTAAAAAAATTCGGGTATAACCGAACTATTGAAAATAACCGAATTATCAGAGAATTTCGGTTAAATTATTTCGGTTCGGTTCGGTAATTCGATTATACCCGTTTTTTTCTCAGTCCTAATTACGTGACACTCTCCGATACTCGCGAGCACATAAGTTATTAACACATAAGCACATAAAGTGTTTTATCATTTTATTTTATCTTTAATGAATTCCTTAATTCATTCCTTAGAATTCGATAAGAGTTTATACCACTATATTTTCTATCTTCTTAAAGGTTACTTCCTAAGGTTTCCCCCCACCTAAGGTTCATAACCTAAAGCTTTGATACCAATTTGGGACACCCCTAAATTCGGGTACTTCATTCCCATAGAATTTGGTGTTCATTATCCAAAACAATTACATCTAACTACCCATAATCAAGGATAAAGATATAAATTAAACAACTTAAATAATAATCCTCCCCATTATAGGGTTACATCAACTTAAAACAAATCCCAGGTAATCTAACCTTAAACTATTACATAAGTTTGTAGAATACATCACAAAATAAAATAAGTCTCATAACAGAATCCTATTAAATAAAATAAGACATGTCTTCATCATTTGGACATCTTGCCTTTGCCTTTGCTAGAAGACGGCTTATCAACTTTCTCAACTTTAGTTGCAGTGTTAAATGCAAGAGTGAGCAAACAATTGCTCACTAATATAATGATGACAATAGCAATAATGATGAATACTGAATAATAGAGAACTTGTTCTTCAAATCAAGAATAGAAAACAAGTTTGAGAATTATATTTGAGGGTCTTATGACCATGAACTATGTCCCAAGGTTACTAAGTATTTCTACCTCAGTCTTTAACAATCATTAGACTATACGGACTTTTTCTTTCGTACTTAGGGGGATCAGCCCTTCGTACCATATATTGTGCACAAACATCTAAACGCTAACGTGTACATAATCCCATATATTAGGGTTGTTCGTCTCAGTTTGATTTTAGAATTTCCGCACTAAAGAAAGTTTAGTTTGGATTAGCTTAATAGTGGTTTTAGAATTTTAGAACACTCATCAACTATAGACTAGTCAAATCAAATAAGGTTTATTAGCCATTCGATGGTTCAACACAATAATATAAGATTGAACAACGATATTTAAATCAAAGATTGAATATCAACAATATACAATTGAATAAAACATTGTATATCCATTGTATTACATCCAAAAGAGTTAAAAAAAATCTCATTTGGAACAATGAACTTAAACAATTTATGTTTTGGATAGCAAGAAACAAAAGTTAGGAACTTGTTCAATAAAAGATTAAAGTTTTAGGAACTTGCATAATGATATCAAGTTAGGAATATGAAACGTGCTCAATGTAAAAGAATTAGAATACAAGAGCTTGCATAATCGTAAACAAGATAGAACCAAGAAACTTGCTCAACATAAAAATAAGGTTTAGGAACTTGCCTCGTGCGTAAGCTATACAATTATAACAAACGTTCGCCAAATTACCCTACATATACCATTAAAATCACGATACCAATTAGTTATATTAACACTAACATCATTGGTTTACTTCTCATTTTAGTCAAGTCTATAATCTTTAGCTTAAGATCTGATTATCCTAATCATTCACGTACCATGAACTTGAACTCCCATTTATATTATAGTACACGACATGGTGATTGAAAAACAACACCAATTCTCATGACATCATATTCCAAACTTTCACAACTTATTAATTCATAACCTATAGTTTCAACTTTGTGATTATAATATGTTATTATGTCTTATAGCATGTTTTAGGTTTTTCTACAATCATTAAAATAAGTTAGGTTAACATTCCCCAAGTTATATTGTTAATAGTTCATTACTGGGTCTGATTGACCACTAGCGCGGCGGAGCCCAAAAGCAATGCAGCAGCGCTCGACTCCAGATTCAGTTTTCCAGAAACACGAACTCAGACTCTGCTCTATACAAAAAAAATTCCAATTTCTTCACCCAACACCAAATTAACCAAACCCAGATGTTTATAAACTTTATAAACTCAAGACCAAATATTTATAAAGCAATTCTAACATCACAAACAACTTTAACAACCAATTTAAGGACTCCAATTCCAAGTTCATACTAATTTTTATATTTTATCATACATATCGAAATCAGTCACCACGACTTCGATTTTCAACCATTTTAATTTGTTCAAATTACATTATTTTCGTATCACAGAGTTCTATCATAAACAATTATCAATCTTCAATTTAGAGCATGAATTCATAACTAATTTTAACTCTAAAACAACCATAATACACATATTACAACCAAAAACTTAAATTCCTCTTCTTCAACATATTTACATGAATTTTGATTACTTCAACATCACTTCTAGATGATTTATAATAGATTATACATACCCATAAACTTATATACACAACATCTCATCTAATCATCACATCAATTTCATTTTATAGTGAGGACTTTGAGAAAAGCATGACATATAAATTACGAGTATTACCTTTAATTGATTACTTCTTATAATATGATGAAGATTGCTAATTTAGCCTTCCTTCTCCTCCTTGATTTTACAGACTCCTCTCAAAGTTCATAGTGAATTCCTTCTCTCTCAAATTCTCTCTTTAGACCACTCTCTCCTTCTCTGATATTTTTTCTAAGTATTGGAACAAATGTACTCATATAAACACAGTATGCGTAACATAACTGATAAACGTGGTTATCAATTTAACCCTAGCCAAAAGACCTCAACTGTTACATTAACCCAAAAGTCACAAGGCTTTGTTTGGTTTGCACACTAATACTTCCCCTTTAATTTTTTTATTTTCCATATATTATGGTTCTTATGTCACATTTTTATTTAACCAATTCAAATCAAATCAAATTTACACTTATCTTATAATTATAATTATATTTATAATTGCATTATAATTATATTTATGCTTAACAAATTATTCCACATCTAATTTAATTACATTCATAAATCAAATTAACATTTGCCTTATAATTATAATTTTCATAATAATTTATAATTTTATTCCACAACTAATAAATCTCTAATTTAATTATTAAATAAAATTAGAACAACATTATAATTATTTAATAATTCATTTAATTTAATTATCTCATTAAATTAAATCTTCAAATCATAAAATTAGTATTCATTAATTTAATTATTAAAACACACTTTAACTAAATTATTGCACAATGATTTCATCAATATTTATTTATCTCAATAAATAAATTAATTAAAATACTTATTTAACCCAATAAATATTTTAAATTACACATAAAATTCTCATTCGTTACACTTGTACATTGAATCAGCTCATTAATAAGGATTTTACAAATCATATTGGTACAAATATATATATTTAGCACAGTCATCATCAAATTTAAATATGCAAATTCTAACAATCCATATTCAAATAATCAGTAAATTAAATAAACATCAATTAATTTATTTCTTGTGGACATCAATTTATGTCAGAAGATTATTCAACTAAGCCATATTGACTTTCTTTTTCATTCCTACTTTAAATATACAGTTATAATAATGTATATTTATTCTCTTTTCTTCTATAATAATTAATGTGAAATAATTAACTAAATGTTAAATATGAAGTGATAATATAACAACACTTAAATAAAATAAAATAAAGTAAGTAAAAAAATTATACACAAAATTTATTATATATTATATAGAATATCACATAGAATTCATGTGTTATTACAACACATCCAAATTTCGAATCCTGCTAACTAAATTATCCATAACAACATCTACCTATATTTTTCTTATTAAAATTAAATAAATCAGAATTTAGACAAATAAATAAAACCTAAACACCCCCACTAAATAATGATTTGATCTAAATTTCATCGAATCAGAGGCATTTAAGTATTTTTCTGAATCCTGTTTTGCTCCTCTATCGATCTTCTTTCTCTTTCTCTCTGTATCTTGAATTCGATTATGATGTATTACTTGATAAATGATGTAATCACATATATCGATATGATCATAATATAGGTATGATGTAATCACATGTATTTATATGATGTATTACTTTGGATAAAGAAAATTAATTATGTAAGTGATACATAACGCAACAATAGCTTTATAATTTATAAGCATAACCAAGTTAAGGACTTTATGTATGAAATCTATATTAAAGGTAAAATAGACGCAATAATCATGTTGATTTTATAATTTAATAACAGAATTCACGTACAAATGTTGCATGTATAGTTTATAAAAGAAAACCATTTAACTTTTATATGTGGGATCTGCTTTCTCATCATAGTAGCAGTCATAAAGATGAGACTCATAATGATGTCATGCAGATGAGATTAATTGTGCCGATTTTAGGATATATTACGACCATAATTGTAATTAGAGCTTGGTTCAATAATTGATACGATGTGTTGCCTCATACAAACGACGTCAATTGATATGATATTTGGTAATTTTAATTTGACACTAGAACAAAAACCATTCTTCTAGCGCCAATGTTGACGTTAAAATATGATCGTTCGGCGAATCACTAAACAACAAACGTAAAACCTGCACACTAAACGGATGAATAAGTACATGTCAGAAACGTCAACAATGGAGGTATATAATTGCTCTAACACATAAAAGTAAATAACGTGTGAGGTACTTAGAACCTGGATTATAACTGTGCATTTATAGTTGATCTCACCTTCTTAATTTTTTTCCAAGTAAGAATAGGAGTCCTACATAAAGTTCCTTATAACTATTAACTTTGTAATCGAATTAGATTTGATTTCTTTAAAAGTAAAAAATTAAATAAGATAAAAATTCAGACCGAAGATTTCTTAAAATATCAAATCACGTGGCATGGGTCTCCCGAGCCATTCGCACCCATCAAATGACATTCCAACCCTACGAAACTGTTTTTTGTATAACCAATGTATTTATGAATTATGAGCGAGACTTGGGCTAAATTTTATTTAAGGAATATTTTTGCAAAATTTAACAAATAAGAGGCCCAAATTTGCAATCCAGTCGACAAATCCCGTTTCTTTCAACTGAGGAAACCGGTATTTTAATCTTTACTCCACTACGCTCCTCAATCACCATTGACCTCTCTCTCTTATATTTGTACCGGAAAGAAATACAGAAAAATGGCGACAACATCATATGCTGTTAATTCTTTAGCTTCAGTGAACCTTCGTCTCTCATCAATAAACTCGGCACTAGTGGGTATTCTTCCTCACTCACCCAAAATCCATGCCCCCTTTTCTCTCTTGAAGATCAAAACAAGCTTCAGCTCCAGCTTTCACCCTCTTTCCATCGCAATAAATCAGACAAGAAAGTCACTTCAAGGTGCACAGCTTCAATTCTGCCGTATAATTAGTACTACTATTATTATATAATCCCTCTTCGTTTGATATAGTGCCAATTTCTTTGATATTGTTTGGCATACACATTATTTTCAGTCTGTATTAATGTGATTATTACTGGATTTTTACTTAATTTTATTTTCTGCTGGTTTTTTAATTAATTCGGCTGTAATTCTAAATGGGTCCTCTGGTTCCTCTTTGTTTTGTTTGTTTTCTTTGTGTGCGCCTTGATGTGTGTTGTGTGTGGGAGATATTCTGTCCTTTATCAGTTATGGGTTTGAAAATATAGTTTGATAATTCTAATTTCACACTTTAGTGAGTCAGTTTCAAGAAATGTTATCGTGATTTTTAAACAAGTTTTTGTGTTTAAGAACCTTTCGGGATATGTGAGCAGAATTTGCAAAGAAAAATTATGAAGAATCACAGCAAGTAGAATAATTTTTGGAAAGGTTTGTGTGCATAATATAGAACAACTGGGTGGGTTTAATTAGAATTTGATTTGGAGATACGCGTTTGGGTGTAACTTGTCAAAGCTTCTAGACTTAGTGTCTTATTTGCAACTGGTATATTATTGTACTTGGGCCTCCTTCTTACCCTTGTCTATGTAGCTCCATCGGGCAGCTATGGTTTTATTCATGTTTCTGCGGTTTGTTCTATTAAATTGCTGTTGCAGCAACATGAATAAAGAACATACTTTGATAGCTTTAGTAAAAAATAAATATTATTCATATCTTGGGTGAATAACCAGAATATAATTTGTAAGGAGGGATTAAACAGGTCTAGTTGAAGACTTTGAAATTAAAATCAAGAGCCAACAGATGGCTAAAACAGAACACATATATGAGAACACATGCAACATATATTTAAGGAAGTATGTAGCTATTTGTCTGAAAGATTGCTTGTATGGGGTGACTGGGTCTTTAAACTCTGGAGCCAATGTCATTTTATGCAGTCTATCACCTTCACCCTTGCATGAAATTATAGAGGTACACAGGATTGGATATTTCCTTACTCAACTTGCAGTACATTTCCAGATGAAGCATTGTTCTTATGAAATGACTTGGAAGCCTGTTAGGCCCCGTATGCCAAATGTCCAACCAAAAATATATTTTTCCTGTAATTCAGGTTGTAGAATTTCCACCTCAAATCGAGATTCGCTTCAGTGAATTAGCCTCAATTGCTTATAAAATAACTTTTTTTTAAAGAGGAAAGTGTAATTTCATGCAATGCTAGATTATATTAAGACTACTGCTCATAGTATTCCATTTCCTGCAGTTAGATCAGTGGCTGCTCCTGCAGAAGCCACTGCTGGGTTTGATGAAATGGTTTCTGGGACCCAACGAAAATATTACATGCTAGGGGGAAGGAGGTGTTGGAAAAAGCAGGCTGTGCTGCATCACTTGCTGTAAAATTTGCAAATAGTGGTCATCCCACTCTAGTGGTTTCAACTGATCCTGCACACTCTCTGAGCGACTCTTTTGCACAGGTTGTAGATAGTTCTGTCTTTTTCCTTTAGCACTTGTTCATTTTATAAATCCATTTGGAATTAATCTTTCGTACTATAATACATGTGACCTATTGTCTGCACATGCTTATTTCCTAGGATTTGACTGGAGGGACACTTGTACCAGTTGAAGGACCTGTTTCTCCGCTATTTGCCCTTGAGGTGTGTACAGAAACTTTACTGATAATACTGCTAATTCTTAAGTCACATATTTCATGCAATGCTTAGTTATACCATAACTAACAAACTTCTTTTTCCCCTCCTTCTCCTTTTAAAAATGGATTTAGTGCCTCATGTGCTGAGTAAGTTGTAATTTTGATTACAGATAAATCCTGATCAAGCTAGGGAAGAATTCCGTAATGCAAGCAAGAAAAATGGGGGAACCGGAGTCAAAGACTTTATGGATGGAATGGGCCTAGGAATGCTTGTAGAACAGGTGAATTCTATCTGTTGTCACATTTTTTAATTGTTAATTGCTTCTCCTGATCTACGAAATTTAAATATGATATCATGGACGGTTTATTGAATGCAGATATTTATTTAGCAATCGGTCAAGTAAAGGAAGGGCCTTTACTTGTTGAAATTATGACTTATAATAGATTGTTGTTAAAGTTTGATAGCTATATAAAATAATGTTCAAAATTGGTTTGCATTACCACTGACTATTGTTGTTTCCTATAGTTGCACACACACATACTTGCATTTAGATACAATTACATTTCATGTCACTCGCTTTATGTTGCTCATTAGTAAATGACTTTGGGAGTCATGAAGGACTAAAAAGAGTGCCACCCAACATCTATTTTGACCTCTCAATCTTGACATTTTTTTGCATGCTATCTATTATTTAAAATTGTGGAATGCCAATTTGGTGCACACCTTATCCACTTCTTTTAACCTTTTTGAATTTTGATTGACGAAGCTAGGAGAGCTGAAGCTAGGAGAGCTGCTGGACACACCTCCTCCTGGCTTGGATGAAGCTATTGCGATTTCCAAGGCATGTTTTAGTCTTTACGCGTCTATGATTTTGCTTATGTTTTGAAGGGTAACATGACTTAAAGTTTTCCTTTCCTTTCTGCTAAATACCGATTATCTGACTTCCTGGCAGGTTATTCAATTTCTTGAATCACAAGAATATAGTATGTTTACCCGAATAGTGTTTGATACTGCCCCCACGGTGAGAAAAACATGAAAGTTTTATGTCATTTCATTGAAAAGGTCAATTTTTGAATATATGTGTCTTTCACAGGGTCATACACTACGGCTTTTGTCCTTGCCAGACTTCTTGGATGCATCTATAGGAAAGATCTTGAAGGTGAATTTCTCAAGCCAAATTTAAGACGTCTTTTGTTCAAGAAAATGTCCTAAACTTCCTCTACTGGAAAAAGTAATCTTAACTATTCTGTAAATGCTAGACTGCAATGTGTCTTAAGATTTCTACTGGAAAATGTAGTTGCATCTAAAGTATAGCTGAATTTTCAAAATATTTAAATAAGTGGCTCACAAAAAAAATATGGAGAGCTTGTGGGAGATTTAGTGGTTAGATATTGAGTTCCCTATTTACGCTGAGCCTTTTTGTCTAGCTTGTTGGATAATCGTGGCTGTGAAAGTTGATTTAATATCTGTGCCGAGCATTCTTTTAAATTTCCTATTGACCTTAGTTACTCTTCCTATCTTTTCCTCGAGGATGGTTACTGTTTATATGATCATCTTTCTTTTCTCCACTCTTTGAGTGCCGATGGTTCCAATAACTGCCAAAGCTTTTCCCAACTGAATGCCACCTACTTTTCAGGCTCATGATTTTATTTTCAGATTGAATTATGTTTTGTTAGATGTTTTTGAGTGAGTTTGAATTGATTTTCTGTTTACCTCTGTTAATGCTGGGATGCATTACAACGTGCAAGTGTGAGGAAGAAGTTCTGGGGCTGATTAGGTAGCCTTTGTGGCTAAACAGTTGGTGAAAAGTTTGGGTTTTAGGGTATTTTGAATTTGGGGCTTAATTATCGTAGTTCATTTGGTAGCTGGTACCCTTGGCAGTCGTACAAGATCATATATGGACTTTTAGGTAGCTCCTCAGCTAATATGTAGGTATACTGTCTAGTTCTGGCATTTTTTCTCTCTTTTTTTGACTTCTTCATTCACCATATTGCCTGTTACAGCTTAAACAGAAGATATCTTCAGCTACCTCAGCCATCAAATCTGTCTTTGGTCAAGAAGAAACCCGGGAGGATGCTGTAAGCCTGATAATCCCTTTGGCTGGTAATGTGGTTTCTAGTATTACAAGATGACGACTAACATTTGTGTTTTCCTTTTTATGTAGGCTGATAAACTACAAAAACTAAGGGAGAGGATGATAAAAGTACGAGAACTTTTTCATGACAAGGAGTCAACAGAATTTGTCATTGTAACAATACCCACGGTAATAATCCTTCCCCCTCTTGCTCCTTGAAAAAGAAAAAAAGGAAAAAGAACAAAAGAAGAGAAAAACTAGTCCCAAAGTAACAGCATTATGTGGAACTGCAATGGTTCGACTTGGACAGACTCGAAATATTTTCTTGTCCCATGAAGAGGATTTAATGCTTAAATGCCTTCTTGACAATGAGACACTTTATTTTGCCTTTTGTGTGATAGATATTCGCTGCTTGTAAAATTATTTGCATTATTCGAGTTAGCCATCAGACTCTTTAACAACTGGTTTAAAAAATCAACGCTGCTTAGCAAGTTGTTGCATTTATCTGATTCATTAATTTTCAACTAGAGTTTTAAATCTAACCTCTCACTTCTTATTTATTCTCTTAAGGTGATGGCAGTTAGTGAGTCATCTAGGTTGCGTGCTTCCCTGAAGAAGGAAAATGTTCCTGTCAAGAGGCTTATCGTTAATCAGGTTCTTCCCCCATCAACCTCAGACTGCAGGTTCTGTGCAATGAAGAGAAAGGTATTATTGTATACCTATATAATATCTTAAAGAAGAACTAAAAGCTACTCCCTCCATTCTTTTTTTAATTGATGTTTTAGGAGAAATCACATAGATTAAGGAACGTAATAAATATTTAGTCTAATTAATTAAAATGAGTATAAAAAGTCGCAATATTATCCTTCTAAAATTTATTGGAAAGATGAAAGAGAAATAAATTAGCAGTTAATATTTTAGGGATAATATGGGAAACTAAGTCATTAACCTTTCCTTCAAATATCCAAACGACAAATAAAAAAGAACAAAATTTTCTCTCTTAAAAGACAAATAAAAGGAATGGACTAATGGAGGAGTATATAGTTTATTACCTTAGAATTAGGAAATTGATATTTCCACAATACTTTTGATATTTTCACATGAAAAGTGTAATTTATAGATGTATAGAGGCGATGAAAACATCGTCGTTATAGGATCTATAGCGATGGTTTTCATGTGGAAATATATGTTGTGGATTTATTAGTTTCCCTATTACGAGTGTTAGGTGGTGTTTAATAAAACTGAGTGTTAAGATCTGAACAGTTTAGACATCTGAATAATTTAGAGCCTCTGTCCAGAATTGTGACCGAATGAAAAAATGTTGTTTGAAAATTAATTTTTTCAAAATGTCTGAATAACAGTATTTTACTATTTTAACCCTCTGAATAGTTTAAGCAAAACCTGTTTAATAATCAGAAAGGTCTGAATAGTATTTTAAACACATTTATAATATTTTGACCACAATATGATAAAATAAAATGTATCATGTCCAATGTAAACATCAACATAGCATAATAATTCAACAATACAAATTAAATTAACTTCAAACAGTTAAGAGTTGAAGTGCAATTTGTTCACGAAGATTAACCATAAATTATATGCCTTAAATCACCCCATTGCGGTTCATCTTGTCCCTCTTCTTTGTTTCCTTCATTTTGCTCCGCTTTATCGCCAAACATGTTATCTCGATCACACTGAGCAAACAATTCATCCTCAATGTTATGCTTCCTTGTGAAATTATGGACTGCGAAGTAAGCGATAACTATATCCCTTTGTATTGTAAAAGGGTAAGGAGCCATTCGTTTCAAAATTAGGAATCTTACTTTCAACACACCATAAACACGCTCGATAACATTTCTCAGTTGTGCATGAGCATTGTTGAATTTTTCCTTTTTATTCAAAGCGCGTCTGCGTCGAAAATCAGCTAACCAATACCTTGTATTGGCTTATTGCGATATAGAGATAAAAATCCTCTAGTGTTTATATATGCAACATCACAAAGATAATATTTATCTGTAATTCAGACAAAAATTAATGATTATTATTAATAACTTAATGATGAAATTAATGATTATTATTAATAGCTTGAGGTTTGCACCTTCCCTACCATTTTCCACAACCTCACGAATACATGCTTTTAAAAAAAATTCACTAGTGATTCATTCCTCCAACTCACTCTAGTCTTTTTTTGTTTTTGAGTTTCACCGTTGATGGATTCCACGACACGCTTGCGTTAGGGGGTCGTTGCCCGAATTGTTTCTAGCACAGTTGATAGGGTGGAACTCTCTCGACACCTCAACCCAACATCTATATTGAGACGAGAATCTTGGTACAATCGATCAAGCAATGAAATCTGCGTTGAATGGAACACCAACGACGCCTAAACCCCGTGTTTATATTGAAACAGGAACTATGAATTATTGTATGATAAGTCAATTTGAATATAAAAGAATTAACTAAGAAAAATACTTGGGAATTCTTCAAAGAACCAAAACTAGAGAATAATCTCACAAGTAATTAAATCTGAATACTATTCAATTGTATCAAGTTGAATCAATAAGTGTTTTTGGAATCAAAATCTAATCTAACATCCTAGTTATAATAGAAATCTGATAAAATATACTCCCTCCGTTCTTAAAAGATTGTCGTTTTAGGAGAAAAAATTTGTTCCAAAAAGTTTGTCGTTTGCAACTTTCGAGGAGAATAAATTATTTACTTTTCTATATTACCCCTACCTTCTCTCATTGTCCCAAGAAATTCTCTCCCTTGTATTAATAGTTTTCATTTTCCCATAAAGGGGTAGTGATGGAATTTCAAACAAATTTTACTTGGTAAATGATACTTCCTTAATCCATGTGTCAAAACCTTAAACGACAATCTTTTAGGAACGGAGGGAGTAGTAAATACTGAGTTTAGGAAACAAATTCACACTCCAAATCTATCAAAACATGTCTGCCTTGAAAAACGCGCCAACTAAATCTGGGCATGGGTATGCCGTAAAATGCGGGGAATTTTATTTCTGGCCACGGCGGTGTGTTGTGAGAGCTTCGGGCAAAATGGCGCTTCAGAGTTCATTTGAGGCGACTTTCGACAGAGAGAAGCTTCTTGCATTTGGGTGGCCTTTTAACTTGTAAAGCCACGGGAGCGGGTGTCTTGATTTCCCAAACTTGCAGCCTCTTTTCTGGACTTGCATTGGATTATTCTGGAACGCAACCTTGGACCATATTGATGTACTTGGGCATATTCTCATCCTCTTTGGACCAAGTTGACATGTTATTTTCAATCCACATTGCTTGTACCAAAGCCATAAGTCCTTCCTTGAAGCTTTTAGCTCGTCCTCTCGTCACTGGTCCAATTGGTACTTGCACTGGTTCCGATCCAAGACCTCCATTTGAATCCAAGCTAGTCATGTCCTCATCATTCCTCTCCTCTTGGAAAGGATTTGTTTTCAAATCGTCACTACATCAAATGGACTTAGATCAGAAACATTGAAGGTCGCACTAACATTATACTCACCCGGTAAATCCAATTTATAAGCATTGTCATTAATGCATTCTAGCACTTGTAATGGTCCATCTCTTCTTGGAAGCAATTTGGACTGTCTTTGAGCCGGAAATCGTTCTTTATGCATGTGTAACCAAACCCAATCTCCTGGTTCAAAGATAACTTGACGTCGACCATTATTGGTCTGTTTAGCATATTGCTCCGTCCTCCTTTCAATGTTGAGCCTCGCTTTCTCGTGTATCTGCTTAACAAATTCAGACTTCGAGACAAAGCATCCGCAACGACATTTTCCTTACCCTGCTTGTATCGAATGACATATGGAAATGTCTCGATAAACTCCATCCATCGCGCATGTCTTTTGTTCAACTTGTGTTGCCCCTTCAAGTATTTCAATGACTCATGATCGGTATGAATCACGAATTCCTTGGGCTCTAATGTTCTAACCAATGCGTACAATTCCTTGTCGTAAGTAGGATAGTTCAAAGTTGCCCCGCTCAATTTCTCGCTGAAATACGCTACTGGTTTTCCTTCTTGCATCAAAACAGCTCCAATCCCTAAACCTGAAGCATCACATTCAATTTCAAAAGTTTTATAGTAAAGTTAGGCAAAATAAGTAAAGGAGCATTTGTCAATTTATCATTTAATCAAATTAAATGCTTTTTCCTGTTCATCACCCCACTTAAAGCCCACACTTTTCTTGATGACCTCGGTCAATGGTGCTGTAATCTCACTAAAATTCCGAACAAAGCGTCGGTAGAAACTTGCGAGTCCATGGAACCTTCGCACTTGACTCACATTTGTAGGACTCGGCCACTCCCGGATCGCTCGGATTTTCTCCTCATCAACTTGGACTCCCTGTGAACTCACAACGAAGCCAAGAAAAATAATTTTATCCGAACAAAACATGCACTTTTCCATATTAGCAAACAACTTTTCTTTCCTAAGCACATCTAAAACAGATTTTAGATGCAAAAGATGCTCTTTCAATTTTTTGCTATAAATGAGAATATCATCAAAGTAAACAACCACAAATTTGACAATGAATGGACGCAACACATGATTCATTAATCGCATGAATGTACTAGGTGCATTAGTTAAACCAAAAGGTAACACTAACCACTCATACAAATCATATTTCGTTTTAAACGTAGTTTTCCATTCATCACCCTCTTGTATTCTAATTTGATGATAATCACTTTTTAAATCAAATTTTGAAAATATGCAAGATTCATGCAATTCATCTAACATGTCATCTAAACGAGGAATGGGGTGTCGATATTTTATCGTGATATTATTTACCGCTTGACAATCGATGCACATTCTCCACTTTCCATCTTTTTTTGGCATTAGGATCACTGGAACTACACACGGACTCGTACTTTCTCTAATGAACACTTTTTCCAATCAGCTCGTCAACTTGTCTTTGTAACTCCTTCGTCTCCTCGGGATTACTCCGATAAGCCGGACGGTTTGGAATGGTCGTACCGGGAACAAAATCAATTTGATGTTCAATTCCCCGAATAGGCGGTAGTCCTTGAGGAAGTTTTTCGGGAAACACATCTTTGAAATCCTGTAGAAGAGAAGAAACAACACTAGGCAACAAATCATTAGCGTTTGTATTCAAAAGCGTCTCTTTATACCGAAGTAAAATCATACTGTTTAGAAACAAAAGCTCGTCTTACATCACTTTTTTTTACAAATATATTTGTTTTTTTCTTTTCACCATTCTTTTTCTCTCTTTCTTTTTCTCTCGATTTTTCTTTTCCTCACTTTTTTTTTATCATGGTCTTTTTGTAAATAAATTTGATCCTCATGCACCTGTTGTGGTGATAAAAGACACAATGTGACTTTCCTTTTATTGTGTACACAAGAGTATTCATTGGTGAAGCCATCATACTTCACATGCCTATCAAATTGCCATGGTCTCCCAAATAGATCAAATTGCCATGGTCTCCCAAATAGTAAATGGCCAGCTTGCATCGGAACCACATCACATAACACCTCATCTACATATCTTCCAATGGTGAACAGTACCAACACCTGCTTTGTCACTCTCACATCTCCACTGTTATTAAGCCATAGCAATCTATACGGTTGAGGATGTTTGGTTGTTGACAATCCTAGTTTCTCCACTATAGTTGTACTTGCCACATTGGTGCAACTCTCACCATCAATTACCATGCACCAAATTTTTTCCTTGCACAAGACACCTAGTGTGAAATAAATTCTCACATTGCTCCAAACTTTCTTCCTTCACTTGCGCACTAAGCGCTCTCCTCGTAACCAACATCTCTCTATGCATAGCAACCTCCCAATCATCAATCTCCTCTAACGGTGACATAGAATCGGTGTCACTATCTTTTCCCTCGGTTTCCAACTCTCCATTGTCAAGTAACAACATAGTTATGTGATTCGGACATTGGCTAGAAATATGTCCCCTGCTTTGACATTTAAAGCAAACAATATCTCGATTGCGACTAAAAGAAGAAGGTTCAGTTTTACCTTGTTTTCCACGATTAGTCAAATCCCGTTTAAACTCCACTTTCGGCTTATTCACAGCTGACTTCTCTTCCCGTTTTGCAGCATTAGATTTCCATGACGACCCTGTGGTAGTAT
Source organism: Panax quinquefolius (assembly GCA_020205615.1). Classification (NCBI taxonomy): domain Eukaryota; kingdom Viridiplantae; phylum Streptophyta; class Magnoliopsida; order Apiales; family Araliaceae; genus Panax; species Panax quinquefolius. The sequence goes on along the minus strand of CM035167.1, from coordinate 119,642,240 downwards.
TAGAACGTTGGCAACCTCTCAAGTTGTTTCTCAATCTTGATAGCCATGTGTACCATATCCCCCAATTCCATACAATGCTGTTGTTCTACTAAGTTTGCTATATCACAATTTAGCCCTGCTGAAAATCGCGCCATTGTTGCCTCACTATCTTCATCCATATTAGATCTAGCCATTAACGTCTCCATCTCCTTGAAGTATTCATCCATATTAGCTCTAGCCATATTAGTGACTTGGTACAAATCTCTTTTTCATCACTGTTTTCATCTCCGCCCAAGTTTTAATTGGACGTTCCCCACATCTCATCCTGCTAGTAATCAACTGATCCCACCAAGTGACTGCATAATCTGAAAATTCGGTAACGGCTAATCTGACTTTCTTGAGATCTGAATAATTGTGACAGTCAAATACTCATTCGATCTTCTTTTCCCATTCTAAGTATGCCTCTGGATCACGCCTCCCTTGGAAAGCTAGAATTTTCATCTTAATGTTATTCACGTTATCATCTGCTCTATTGTGACCTTCCCTCTCTCTAGAACCTCTTAGCCTTTGATGTAGGAAACCAGATTCACAATCTTCCTCCTCACTGAATTCCCCCTCGCAATTATTCCTCCGTTTTAGTTTCCCGCTGATGTGTTCTCCCCTTTTGTTGTGTTCCATGAGGTTTTTGGGATGATCCTCCTCGGGTCTCACTGATCTGATCAAGTTGTTCATTCATCATCTCGCACCTTCGATTCCACTCCTTATTTATGACTTCTAACATAAATTTCATGTCAAAAGTTTTGGAAGATTACTCTTCATAAGTCCCTTTATCCTTGGAGTTAGACAATTTCCTCACCACTCCTTGCGTGTTTCGCTCGAGTCAATGATTTCGCTCGTGTATGAACTCACAATTTGGCTTTTACCCTCGATGAATCTCGCCTAAATATTCTCTCTAATAGGTTCTTCTTGAACTCACCTAGCAAAATTCTCAGTTTTACTAATTAAGTCAAAATAACTTATCACGAAACAAAATATAGAAGGTATGAAATCTCAGAATAGCATGCAATCGAAAAATAAAATAAAATTCGGAAACTTTTTCTACTATTTTTTTCCCAACAATTTTAATAGAAATTTAAAGATAAGTAACTCGCTAGAAAGCTTAGCTTTGATACCAAATGATGGACTCCACAGCACGCTTGCGTGAGGTGGTCGTCGCCCGGATCGTTTCTAGCACAGTTGATAGGGTGGAACTCTCTCGACACCTCAACCCAACGTCTATATTGAGACGAGAACCTTGATACAATCGATCAAGCAATGAAATCTGCATTGAATGGAACACCAATGACGCCTAAACCCCGTGTTTATATTGAAACAGGAACCTCAACACAATCGACGATTGATGCGATAGAAGACGCCACACACAACTATGAATTGTTGTATGATAAGTTAATTTGAATCTCAAATAATTAACTAAGAAAAATACGATGGTAGTGACTTGGTGTACGAATCTCTTTTTCATCATTGGTTTCATCTCCGCCCAAGTTTCAATTGGACATTCCCCGCATCTCATCCTGCTAGTAATCAACTGATCCCACCAAATAACGGCTAATCTGACTTTCTTGAGATCTGAATAATTGTGACAGTTAAATACTCATTCTATCTTCTTTTTCCATTCTAAGTATGCCTCTGGATCACTCCTTTCTTGGAATGCTGGAATTTTCATCTTAATGTTATTCACGTTATCATCTGCTCTATTCCGACATTCCTTGTCTCTAGAACCTCTTAGCCTTTGATGTAGAAAACCAGATTCACGATCTTTCTCCTCACTGAATTCCCCCTCGTAGTTATTTTCCTCCGTTTTAGTTTCCCGCTGATGTGTTCCTCCCCTTTTGCCGTGTTCCATGAGGTTTTGGGATGATCCTCCTTGGGTCTCAGCGATCGATCAAGTCGTTCATTCATCATCTCCCACCTTCGATTCCACTCCTTATTCATGGCTTCTAACATAAATTTCATGTCAAAAGTTGTGGAAGATTTCTCTTCAAAAGTCCCTTTATCCTTGGAGTTAGACATATTTCCTGCAAAACAAAGGTTAGCAGAAATCAATTTCCTCACAACTCCCTTACGTATTTCGCTCGAATCGCTCGTGTATGAACTCACAATTTGGCTTTTACCCTTGATGAATCTCGCCTAAATATTCTCTCTAATAGGTTCTTCTTGAACTCACCTAACAAAATTCTCAGTTTTACTGATTAAGTCAAAATAACTTATCACGAAACAAAATATAGAAGGTATGAAATCTCACAATAGCATGCAATCGAATTTTTTTTTAAAATTCAGAAAATTTTTCTACTCTTTTTTTTCAACAATTTCAATAGAAATTTAAAGATAAGTAACTCGCTAGAAAGCTTAGCTTTGATACCAAATGATGGACTTCACGACACGCTTGCGTGAGGTGGTCGTCGCCCTGATCGTTTCTAGCACAGTTGATAGGGTGAAACTCTCTTGACACCTCAACCCAACGTCTATATTGAGACGAGAACCTTGATACAATCGATCAAGCAATGAAATCTGCATTGAATGGAACACCAATGACGCCTAAACCATGTGTTTATATTGAAACAGGAACCTCGTCATAATCGACGATTGATGCGATAGAAAATGTCACACACAACTATGAATTGTTGTATGATAAGTTAATTTGAATCTCAAAGAATTAACTAAGAAAAATACTTGGAAATTCTTCAAAAAACCAAAAGTAGAGAATAATTTCACAAGTAATTAAATCTGAATATTATTGAATTGTATCAAGTTGAATTACATCCATAAATATTTAAACAAAAGGAATTGAAACCCTAGAAATTCTAAAAAGAATCAATAAGTGTTTTTGGAATCAAAATCTAATCTAGCATCCTAGTTATAATAGAAATTTGATAAAATATAATAAATACCGATTTTAGGAAACAAATCCACGCTCAAAATCTATAAAAACGCGTCTGCCTCGAAAAACGCGCTAACTAAATCTGGGCATGCCCGCCGGGGCAGGTGTTGGCAGAGAGCTCGGCGCCGAGGCAGCTTTAGAGCTCGTTGGGGCGGTTTTGGACCGAGAGCTTGCCGCCGGGGCGGCCCTTTTGGCTTGTAAATCCCGTCGGTGCGGGTGTGCTGATTTTCCAAATTTGCAGCCTCTTTTTCGGACTTGCATTGGATTGTTCTGGAACGCAACCTTGGACCATATTGATGTACTTGGGCATATTCTCATCCTCTTTGGACCAAGTTGACATGTTATTTTTAATCCACATTGCTTGTACCAAAGTCATAAGTCCACCCTTGAACCTTCTAGCTCGTCCTCTCGTCATAGTTCCAACTGGTACTTGCACCGGGTCCGAGCCGGGACCTCCATTTGAATCCAAGCTAGTCATGTCCTCATCAACCGTTTTGTTCCATACCTAAAGTACATAGATTATAAAAGTTATAAACAATAAAAAATAAATTAGACTTTATAGAGTACAACATTCAACTCAACCAGATAATCATGTCAAACATGCTTCCAATTTTAAATTATTTTAACCTACATAAACCGAACATTTAATTATCTCAACTTATAAAGTGATTCATTGTTGAACGAGGACAATCAATCAAAGAAAACATTAAACAGCAGCTAGGATGGCGAGTGGAGCGGGCGTAGGCGTGCGTGAGCGGAGTGAGGGAGCGTAGCGACTAAACGGATAACAAATTGGGGAACCATGTAAATCTCTGTGCTAATTCTTTACTGTTTTGTGTGTGTGTGAGATTTAATTCTAACAATATGTAATCAACTGTTATAGGTGATACTAACATTGCAATCAAAAGCATCCCAAAATCTGTTTTTAGGTAATAATCCATAAAAGCCACTGCCAAAGATCTATTCGATTTTGATATAACCAATATCAGACATCACAAGCATCTAACTTATAGAACTAAATAAATTAAACATAATTAAAATATACAAGATTTCCTAATTATTATTACATCTTGTAAATATAGGCTATGCAACCATAACAACGTCACATTAAACCTTTTTGTAAGATTTTTTTTTTGTAAATTTACACAACACAGGGAAAGGGGGAAAAGGAAAAAAGAAGAAAGAAACAAATAACGATAACAGTTTATTATTAAAATATAACTATACAAGATTTCCAACAATGAAAAGCACAAACTTTTAAGCAACTATTAGTAAATTGGATCACCCAGCAATCAAAATACCATATTCTTAATGGTTCTTTTAAGATTTATTAAACACCCAATATCATAACACTAGCAGTTCGTAAACAGACCAAGAAATCCAATTCCACTTGAGTTTTATCAAAATAGCATCCAATTATTCACTCTAAACATAAAGAAACAAGAAAAAATCAATTATACCCAGATATCAAATCAACTAGTTTATGTGAAAGTGTGCCATATTAAACACCCAATACCATAACAATAGCAGTTCATAAACAGGCCAAGAAATCCAATCCCTTAAGTTTATATCAAAATAGCATCCAATCATTCACTCTAAACGTAAGGTAACAAGAAAAGATCAATTACCCAGATATCAAATCAACTTATATGTGTGAAAAATTACCATATGTAACTTAGAAAAGAAATCAGAAAAGCAGAAAAGTACCATATTTAACCTAGAAAAGGAAATCCCGGGTAAATTAGCAGATCTATGAAGGTCCTTAAGACATCCCACTCCACCAAGGACAACTATAGAGAGAGAAAGACAGAAAATTGGTTGAAAGAGTGAGAGGAGAAATGAAGAGAGCAGCAGCCAGCAAGTTGAAGGAAAAAAAAAGTTTTGGAGCGACTGCAAATCGAAAAAAGAGTGATCTTATCCTACAGTTTTGGAGCGACTGTAAATTGAAAAAAGAGTGATCTAATACTAACATTCCAATCCCTATGCAAATCGAAAAAAGAAATCTCCCTACAGTTATGCAAAGACGACAAGTGATCTTATCATGTAGCAATTGATAATAATGAACAATAGAGCGAAGAAGAGAGAAAAATTTACGTGAAAGAAGAAGAAGAGCAGCGAAGGAGAAGAGCAGCAGTGAAGGAGGAGGAGCAACGCGAGAGATCGTAGGTTAATTTTGTATTGGGGATAAAAGACGGAATTTGTAATATTGAAGAGGTTATTTTTGTCCCAAAAAAATATCCTCGCTCAGACATGCCTTTGGTTGGTATAGTAGAATTATTTTTGTGCCTAACCGATTAAGAGGCAAAAAAAAAATTTGTCAAACAAAATTTGCCTCTGACCAAATCTGAGGCAAATTCATTAAGAGCTATTCAGAGACAATCAAACAGAACCTTAGTCTAAATCTTTATTATTTCCCTAGCACATAAAAAACAATCTGATAACAATGATATTGATAAAATTAAATTCACTTTTATAAACTCGACATGTTTACATTGATAGTACTAATGGTTCTACGAGTAGACTGCCAAAAGTGATTTTTATGACAAAAAATACTTTCCAACTTGTTCTCTTTCTAATTCTTGTTCTTTTCTTTTCCCTTTTCTGTATTATCACACTTGTCAAAGATAATAAGGGCTTAAAGTTTTGGTGTGCTGTGTCATTTTCTTATTAGTTAGCCCCTCTAGTGGTTTGATTCGTGCAAACTTCTACCTACAAGCTGGAGAGAGGCAGTAGTAATAAAGTGCATTAGAATTTAAATTGCTCAATTTTTTATTATCTTTGCACCTGTTTTATGCGAGTAAAAGTCCAGTGCGGAGATTTGTTCATATGCTTGGACAAACTGTTTGACTTTTGCCTTTCTGATTTACTGATGACTGAAATGATAATTTCATTTTCTCTATTCACTTATCCAGGATCAGATGCGTGCTCTCAACATGATAGAGGGTGATCCAGAACTCTCTACCTTGACATTGGTAAAAGCACCCCTGGTTGATGTAGAAATCAGAGGGTTCCGCTCTCTTCAATTTTAGGGGACATTGTATGGAAATGAGAATATGCCTTGTGATATCGGCAACCCCAGGTAACTTTTTCTTTGACCCTTACCTGTCGACTTTTTCTTCACCTCTTGAGGCCCAAATAGCACATGGAAATCTGCAAATCAAATAGTTTTTTTTATACTACTAAGAACATTGTTTTCATTTCCTTTTTCTTTTGTTGCGTTGGAGAATTTTTTCTAGGGATTTTTTTTTTTTTTTTTTTTTTTTGGGGGGGGGGCACAGGGAACATGAACATCAGAAATACATCAGTGAGTGATTATGGATTGGTGTTTAAACATCATGATTTTTAGATTTAGAAAATTTCTCTTGTTTAAAGTAAACCACCATGTCCTAGCTACTTGAGAGTTGAGACTGTGTTCTTACAAAATTTTGTTGCAATAATTGTAATAATTTGCATCTGCACACTTTTTTCTTCGTCTCATTTGACAATGATAAGCTTATTAATTTTGAAGTCCTTTAGATTTACAGTTGTTTAAATTGGATAACACAGGTAATACAAGAAGTCCCGGATCAACTGTGTTAGTCAAGCTGTTTACGCACCCAATCTCGTTAGTGGATTTGGATCAAGCGATTTCTCAGATACCAACTGTCAAGAGCTGTCATAACAAGTCGCATACGCCACTTTGTGATCTTTGCAATGATCTCGTACATGGAGGGGTGTGTAGAAGAACCTTGTCAATGGATGAATCATGAGGAATATAGAATACTACTTTTTAAGCTTTTGTAGGAATTCAAGTCTACTAGTGATGGAACTGAGAATACAAGAATGATAGCTTAAAGAAATAAAAAAATAAAAAATGCATTATCACCAATGAGAATCATAGGAAAAAAATAATGCTACTATCACATAAAAAAGGCTCGCATAATGTTCACATGCAAACACATGCAGCCCCCGTATTATGTGAGCCTTTTTATGTGTTAGTAGCATTGTTGATATGAAAAACAAACTCTGATCATTTTAATCAAAATATTTGAAACCGAAAATATTGTAATCTTGATTGCAATTTTGCAATGATAGTAGTGGTGGCATGTTGTCTTCTTTCAATGCATGGTTTTGTAAATGAGGCCGAGCTATTAGACAAAAGTTGATTTACAGATAATTGGTGACTTCTTCCTTTATCTGGAAATTTTATGCTTGTGCCCTTGTGGGTGGCACAAGTATATCAGAGATATCAAAACCAGCTGGTATATGGATTATTGTGAATCTTGATTTGGGGCATTTTTAATGGACCAAAACGGACAATGCCATTGCCTATTTTTGTGCAGTTCCAAAACACGTTTGCAAGCTGAAATATGATTCGTATACTTTCTCATGAAAGTGTCTTGATTAGAAGTAACTTTTTAATTTGTTTTGTATGAATAACCAAGATTAAAAAGACTTCTGAATCATCAAATTTGGTACCTTAATTTCAAAATATACTATTTTCAAAACGTCTCAAAAAGAAAAGATGCACCAATAATTCAGAATGGAGGGGAGGGGGTATGAAACACTGCTAACCAAATGCATATTTGATGAATATAATGTTATATGTATGTATATGTAATTCATTCATTATTGGCAAGTATAAAGATGCTACATAGATGGGAATTCATAAAAAGCTCAAATTGTGCAGTTATGAAATTCTAAAAAAAATAAATGAAAAATTTGTCCACTATGTAATTATGTAAAAAGCTACAAGCTGCTGCAAATCATAATCACAATAACTTTTATTCCAAGTAATTCTAATTACTATATAAAATTGTAATCCATAGAAGCTTACCTTGGAATACTAATATCGCAAAACAATGCTTCATTTTTTATTCACCAACAATCTGAACCCCTTTTCAATTTGATACATAACCAAATCCAGAACATATACCTATGACTTCTACTGTAATGTAGCAGTGTTTCAATTTACAAGGTGTTTCATCTCAAGTGATAGAAATGCCTATACAGTTAACTTCTAATTTGTATGAAAAAAAAGAAAGAAATACATTAACTATCCCAAGCCTCCTTATCAAAATCCTAGGAAATACAGCATTTCTTTTGGTGATAATGTCTTCTATATATATAGTGTACTAGTGTAATTCTGCAACCAAAATACTATTACGATCGTTCCCGTTATGCCATGATAATACAGGCATCTTGAAACTCCATGTCTATATGTTAGAAGGGTGTAACAAAAGTGGTTGTTTGAATTCACTTCTTTTTGAAGGTTACCATACCACAGAAAGCTATGATTCGACTAACTACACCAGCAAGGATGAGGAGGGATATACGAAGACCCCAATCATTAAGATTATAGCCGGCGTTTTGAAGTGCACCACAGCGAGTAATCAACCACACTCCATCATACCTGCAAGTAGAAAACTTATTAGTTCAATACAATAACGAATTTGTGATCTCAACGGGGAATCTGTTCTCATATTTTTAAGGTCTACAATTACATTTAGAAATCCTTTTAGTCTAGGGTAAAAAGTAACCATGTCATACTATGTTAGATTCATTCATCTGTCTACTTAAGAGTAGATAAAGTTTGGTCCCCTTTTTTAGGCAATCACTTGCTCTGAAAGCTTAATTCATAATTTGGCATAACAATATATATTAAACACTACTGCACCAACTGCACAAACATGACCAGATTCAAATACAGAAACAAAGGGGAAAACTTCATAACTTATATTTATTATTATTATTAGGCAATAATGGCCATACAAAGCTGTGTATGTTTTATTTGTGCACAGTCTGCCAAAACTACGTCGTTTTGGCAGATTTGTTTTTGATTTTTGATTTGGGAGGAGAGAAGCTGTTTTTTTTATAAAAAAAATAATGCCATAACGACCTAATTTTGGCAGACTGTGCACAAATAAAACATGTGTATGACCATATTGCCCTTATTATTATTATTATAATTATTATTATATTACTTTCTTTTTTCTTTACTCGTGATTTGCTATTCCTTATTATATGTGGGATTCATTTTGAGCCTACCCCATATCTCAACCAAGTTTGGGATAAAAAGGCTTGATTGAGTTGAGTATGATTGAGATGTAAAATGGACTGTTTTATTTTTGTTGTTTGATCTCTTTCAATTATCTTTGATATGTGGTAGGTCCCAGAAAAGGTTGTCTTTTTCTTCCTTTATTTCTTGGTCATTAGTCACTACTCTTTAAACACTTCCTGGACAAATTTTAGCCGTCATTATGTTGACTTGGGGGCTGTTTGTTTTGTTTAGGACTTAATGCATCTGAATGACTTGTGGTCTGAATCGAACAACCATTCAGTCCGTTTTTTTGAATAAGAATTATCTTAATGACTGAATTCGTAAGCCCAATTGGACTGACTGAATAAGCTACTATTTTTTTGGCTGAATCATTCCAAAGCCAACTGAATGGATTTTTTTACACATCTGCCCCTCTTTTGAGGAGATAAAAAATTGAAACTTTTGAAGATAAAGATTTGAGATTTACAAATGGGTGTCTAGAAAATGGAAATTAAACTACTAAAAGTATGGGGATTAAATCCCATTCAAACAAAAAAATGGATTCCGGATGTCGAATTAATGGGAGATTTCGGATTAATTGGGGTTTGGAATATGAATCTTTTGTTTTTGTTTTGTTTAAGTCAGTGAGGAGTGAGAATGATGAATTAGTAGAAGGGTAGATCCAGATTTTAGAGAGAGAATCAGAGACTAGAGGAGAGAGAGTGAGACCGAAGGAGGAGGAGAGAGAAAATGGAGTGGGATAAAGTCTAGTTACAGTTGCAGGGGGCGAGATGTTAGTAAAAGCGAATGGACAGGGCTATATATATATATATATATATATATATATATATATATATATATATATATATAAACCTATCTCTTGTGAACCAAAGTTGAAATGCAGAAAATCAATATGTCAAGGCTAGTACTTGATACTATGTTCTTAAGACAATTATGCTCTCCTTACGGTGCTCAAAATTGATAGCACTTGTCTCCTAGGATACAATGACAACATATGCTATAGCAACACTACAAAATACAAATAGCATACACAGCGAACCAAAGAAAATGTTTTGAACTTCTCTCTCAAATAAACTATGAATAATAAAGACTAGAAGACTAGAAATGCTTGATGCTATGCTGAATTGAATGAATGAAAAGGTTGTCCTTTGCCATATATTTAATTGGTGAACTTAATGACCCTTCAGATTGGTTGTCCCTTTGAAAAGGTATTGCATGACATCCATTGGCAAAAACGATGTAGTTTTGGGGCTTTGCAGAATGGGCGCATCCGTTCGAACGGGCGCCTGCTTCAGAGCGAGATAGATCTTCTCAAAAGCGCCTTGATATTAAGCTTCCGTAGGGATAGTGTTTCCCAAAACGATAGAGTTTTGATAATAAATAACTTTTTTCAAAACGACATAGTTTTAATAATATAACTAAATAAAACAAAATTTATTTAAATAAATTTTGCCCAAAAAATATATACAATGACCTAGATCGGCGAGCCCGGTCCGGCCAAGCAGGTCGACGGCGGTGCGTGGATTCAAACCAAGCCTTAGCTAGGTTCTTTCCCTTTCACAAAAGTGGGATGCCCCTTGGGGCCAAACCTAATAGCAACTTTATTGTATATAAACTCATTAATACTTTAGTTCTTAACCGATGTGGGACTTAGTTTCCCACAAGTATTTATTATCATTTCTAAGGGTGATTTTTGGGAATTAATTTTTCATTCATTATTTCATGGATTTGAGTTTCAAAATACTTAATTTTAATCTACTCATGGAGTAGAACACATTGATATGTGGATTCATATCAAATGATTAATGAAACCCACTTTAAATTAGGCTTAAATTCTAACACGGGATTGGGGGGGAAGAGGAGAGAGAGTGAGATATTTGGGAATGTGATTGCCATGGATTTTAAAATTATATCCAAAGAAATAAAATATACTTCAGGGGTAAAATGGTAAAAACATATTATTCGTACATCTCAATTATCAAACAATTTTTTTCATTCAGTATTCAGAATTCTGTTTCATTTAGCTCATTCATATTGCTTAAACATTCAGAACTGTTTCATTCAATTTTATCATACAGCCCCTTACTCCCTGCTGTCTAGAAGAAGTGATGAAGGATATCTTTTGAAATCTACTTAAAATCCCTACCATGCAAAGCTGAAAGGAACAACAAAAACTGCTCCACAAGATTCCATTTAAATATAGCCAGAGTTACTATTAAAATCACTACTCAATGCACCAATCCATCACCCAAACTTTCCTCTTCCACACCTACTGAAAATTCAGAATTTTCTTTAAGCCCATCCTACAAGTCTACTACAGGTTCGACTAACCAAGTTGCCTAACAATTATAAGAGAAATTTTATCATACCTTTCAGCGTTAGCGATTACGAATGCTTCCAAGGCCCATTTTGTGTAGCATAAGTTTGCCAGTTTCCTCACAATTTCAGTAGTCCTAGTCTGAGTAGCTATGAGAGTCAAAACAACAGGAAGAAGTACCGAAAGCTGCAAGAGATAAAATTAGCTTGTAAAGGTTATAAAAAAAAAGTGAGGTAACTCAAATTTATAATAATGTAAACTTCTATTACTCACCAGCTGGGATGGACCAGCTTCGAGGAAAATGGCCAAGATATATGCCATACCAGTCACCATAATACACAAGGCAGAGCAAGACAACATAATTATCTGTGAAGGAAGATCTAGGGTTGCTAAAGAAATAAAACATCGAAAGATACACCACAGGCTTAATCACTGTATTGAAATGGTCTATTGTATCTTTCGCTAGAAAATGAGCCAAACTGCTAATACCAGAAGCACTCTCTCTCCGATACTGTAACTTGTCCAGAGAAAATGTTCTCAAAGCCGCGATTTTGCATAGAAGAGCTGAATGAAAATAAAAACATGAACAAGTGAAAAATAGATTAAAAATTAACATGTATATAAGTAGGGAGAAACACTGAAGGTGTTATATAAGAATTAAAATATAATTTTTGGATTAACTATGAATTCCTACTCTGAAATTATTATTTTCTTTTGTCATATGTATTTACTTCCACGGATAAAGACCAGAGTTTATTATTCACACAACTCATTGCAAGTCATACAAGTCAGAAGGAGGCAATAATAGTCGACCAACTTTTCTGCTAGTAATTCTGATTCTCTTTATTGACAAATTTAAAGGAGAAAACAAACATAAAAGTAGCTTGCTGAGTGGTCTTTAACTTACAGACAGCAATGATGGTGTATGTATAACCAGGTGCCCCAAACGTTTCATCACTGAATTTAGTAACAGATCCTAAGCAGGCTCCTGCAAGTAATAAGATGAGATAATCTACTGCTTGTATCCTAGCTTCCCGTAATCGCTGCTTACCAAACCTGCAAATTTTAAAGGCACAAAGAAAGAATGAATGAAACATAAAGCAATTGCTCGTTGTAATGAGAAGATTTACAATTAACAACCAGCCCCCTTCCGCTTTCCAGCCCCTTCTGCATCTAACTAAAACTAAAACTTAGACCAAAGTCTATACCATTAGTATTAACGTACTAACTCTGATTCACAATAAGTTTAACATGTTGCTAACTGCCAAGTCAACTTAGAATTGGCATGCCTTGGTGTTTAAAAATTAAAAATACACAAGATAACATCATTCAATTATTTATTTACCCAAACAAAAAATAAATATGGCATCAAATTTATTCATATCAAACCTCCACCCTTCTACTAATATGTTGACTCTGCAAAACAAACTACAAGTATAACACTTTGCAAATACAAACCCCAGTGGAAGTAATAAAAAACTTTGTTATGAGGTGGGAAGCATTCAGGCAACCTACTCTTCTTTTATGGTTATATTTAAACTATCCACCAGACATGCTGCTTTTTTCTTTTTGTTCACATTGTGAACCAAAAATGTAGTTTATTAGAGTTGTTAGCATACTACGCCCATAAAGAACAAAAAGGAGCAAAGTGTGTAAACCACCCACCACCCACCCCCACCCTCGCAAGGGGGGGGGGTGTTGTTTCAAAGGAGAAAGAAGTGTTCATCATGCAGAGGAACCTAAACGAGGATGAAAAAGAAATACTGAATGAAAGGATTACAGCTATCTACCTCCCAAGGAAGTATTTGTATTGAAGGAGAACACCTGGAGTTCTCCTGTTGGATAAATCCTTAGACCTTAAGAAGTTGTTCCGTATAATGTCTCGCTGCAGCTCCACATTACACCTCACATCCTGCCAAATTTCTCCAGCAAAGGAATGTTCAATTGTTATGTTATCTTCAGAATTTAATTGGTAACCTAAATCTGAGTCTTGTGAGGACATAGCAAGTTCAGCAAAACTCTGTTGCATATCAGGAGGTATTGGATAATCATTATGAAGCATCCATCTGATAGGAAACTCTTTATAATTCACACCTGAATCTGGTTTAACCAACCCTTCCAAAACATCAATAAAGTGGTCAGGAGGATTAACACGCTCTGGGACATTGATTCCAATTCCTGCAAAGTATTCTTCAACATTCCTTATTGGTCCGTGATAAACAGTAAGACCACCTTTTGCTAGAAGTACCAAATCATCAAACATATAGAACAAGGTGTAGCTGAAAAAGAAAATTTACTACATGTTAGTTAAGTGTTAAATAATGCTAAAATGATGTGTGTATGTATGTTATAGGAACGAAACATATAACCTTCTTTCTTTTCACTTAGATTGTAGCCATTGCAAACTATTTATAGATTCTCATTTTGTCTAAAGGCCTACCTCAAAATAGAAACTAATATAAACACTTAATAGATGCATCACTGCTGATAATATAGAGTGCATGTTGATTGCTCATATAAGTTTCTACTTGCTCACATTTGAAAGATTTAAAATGATCTTAGTTCTGGTAGACATGCATACAAAATTGTTATTATATGTACAGGCTTAAGCTGTTGTCATGCCTAAAGAAGAGGACTTGATGAATAAGCTGATACTCGTATTAACATGCCTTCCAAATTGAATGGTTCAACTGTCGATGAGTTTTAGGTCATAAATCAAAAAGGAACAGATTAGGGATGCATATGAATAAACTTTCTGGGATTTTCAGTCTTGTCATTGTAATTATTACCTTGGTTGGTGGACAACCATGCAAATGTTCACCCTTTCAAGAGCTTCACGTCGAAGTGCTCTAAGAAGTAGCTGAGAAGATGAACTGTCCAAACCAGATGTGGGTTCATCTAAGATCAGAAGTGAAGGTTCCATCACCATTTCGAGTCCAACATTTACTCGCTTCCTCTGGCCTCCAGAGATTCCTCACTTCTCTACTGTTCCAACTAAGGAATTCCGTACTGCCTGCAAACCCAAGGACTCGATAACTCTTTCAACAATCAGAACCTTATCTGGCTTTGGCAAGTCTGCAGACAGTCTTCACAAATCAAAAGAAAAGGAAAACTGGTCATTACAGTAAAAGGACATTCGTACAATATAGAAAAAGAAGTATCAGAGGAAAGGATGGCAATGGAGAGAAATTAAAGACAAACAAGAGCAATAGTAATAGTTCCAAGCCTTTATATAATAACAAGTGACCCACAGAGAAAAAAAAAAGAATGCTAATAGCAGAAAATACAGAAACAAGGAATGAATGAACTTTGAAACATAATTCCTTTGACCTTTTCAAGGAAGATGGAATACTTTAGCGCATAAAACTGTAGAATCTTCATATCATGCACCCATCCATTCTCAGTTTTGTTGGAACTTTCATAAATGAATAAGTTACAGTACCAGAGGGCAAGGGCATGACATAAGGTCATGATAGTAAGAGCATGTTGATAACAAAACAGGCTAAACTCCTCTTTGAGCCCACATGAGAAAAGTTTGCTCAAGTAAGCTTCTTGTGTTTGTCAAACTAGAATGAGAACTTCAAAATAACATGCTTTAATTTGTCAAGCTAGGGTAACGTGTGTTTCTTGGATGCGGTGAGGCATAATATTATATCCACAGAATAAGGAAAAAATTGTAAAGAATTTGAAAATAGGTTGATCAAATGCTAAATAAGTTTCCTCTAAAATTAACAAGAATGATTCATGTCGCACT
Source organism: Panax quinquefolius (assembly GCA_020205615.1). Taxonomy (NCBI): domain Eukaryota; kingdom Viridiplantae; phylum Streptophyta; class Magnoliopsida; order Apiales; family Araliaceae; genus Panax; species Panax quinquefolius. The sequence goes on along the minus strand of CM035167.1, from coordinate 119,627,212 downwards.
TGAATTAAAAAAAATTGAGGTATTAGACAAAAATTACAGTTGGAATGTGCTCGTACCTGCAACTTGCACTGAACCAGATATTCTCTTCTACGGTCAAGTTTCCATGTACAACATCATCCTGCGGCACAAACCCAGTGATTCTTTTATATGAGTGGATTGATGCTGCCTTTCCATTGATAAGAATTGAACCAGTAATTGTACAGCCAACTGCTTTTCCTGCCAAAGCAGAAAGAAATGTTGTTTTTCCAGCACCTGATGGGCCCATGAAAGCAGTTATTCGACCAGGCATGATTTTTCCAGTAACACACTTCAAAATATGTTTGCTTGTCCCTTTCAAAGTAAGGGTTAAATCCCTGAAAGCAATCTCTATTTCAGGTCGTTTTCTTATTTCAGTATTCGTAGCCATTTTAATTACCCCTGAGAAGGTAAGGTTCTTGTTCTGCTGCTGGAGAGCTTTCTCTTTTTCAAGTTGAGAATAAGCGTAGTTGAAAATCTGGCTATGAGTATGAATTTGCTTTTCCTTTGGCACTTTCTTTTTTGTATCTTTATATCCACTCTCCAAACTGAAATTATCTGGGTCTTCCTCAATTGCATGCATCATCTTCATTAGATCACTTGGATCCCTTTTCTTTCCTTGAAAAGCAGCAGAAGGTTGCTGAGATGCTCTTGAAGTTATCTGGTGCTGAAATAGTGATTGATCATCATCCACTTCAGTTCTAGTTTCTTCAGGATGCTTGGTGCTTTTCTGACGAGAAAACGTACGAGATATTTGAGCTTGCAATCCAATCGCATGCTTCTTAGCAGCATCTTTTGCAGATTTCCACCTTTCACGTGCCATCGCTTTCTCATGTGCGCTTCTTGCTGCCTTTTCTCTAGATTTGGCTAGTCTCCTTTCTCGAGTGATGAGAACTTGGTCAGAACAATTGTAAATGATGATCAGAAGAGTACTTAAAGCAGCCTGCAATTAGAAGTGATGATCTTTGATTGTTAATAATATTTAAACAACTACTACCTCCATTCCAAAATTTGAGATACATTTGTAAAACAACGATTATAAGATTTCTTTATTTTTCAAATCATATACCTAACATTAACTAGAATTGTAATAATGGTGGCATGATAGTACTCGATCAACTAAGAATAAAAGTAACGACATGTTTGGAACTTCATATTACTTTATATTCTAAAATAAGAAATATATTTCTAATTTTGGAACAGACTAAAAAGGAAAATGTATCACTAATTTTGGAACTGAGGGAGTACATAATTTGAACTATCATGAATGGAATGCCTGCACTGCTATTTAAGGGTTATATCATATATGACATCACCATCAGTAAGCACGACTTAGAGAATTGGTTGGGATTTATACAACTCTTCACTAGCCGTAATGCACTCCTTAATGAGATGGAATTGCTTATGTTTGTCAGAGCAGGGACCTACATTATTATTTTTAGTCACATCTTCCTAAGTGTTGAAAAACACATCAAGAACACTCAAGTACAATCCCTATTACCTTCCTCTCTCCTTGTCAATACACCACGGTTTAGGTCACGTAGGTGTACCTTAATCCCGTATGTACTGATCACAACCATTAGGAGGGATAACAGTTTGCCTTGATAGATCGAGCAACGACCGATCCGGTTTTCAAAAATAAATCACTAATTTTAATATTGGTCCATCATAGGAAAAATTCTAAGATTGATATCTAATAGCTTTGGTCTCATAAGAATAACCATTGTCATACTTCTTTCCAACCAAAAAATAGAAGAAGATGAAGTGATGCAGTTTGCACATTAGATGTTTGAGGCTTTGAGCATGTACAGTTTAGTATCAGACACTCTTGAGTCTTGACATTTTTTAGGAATGTCATTGCCAAGGTCACATGGATATCATAATTTGATCATCATACTTAGAGAGTTAATAAAACTAGCTGCATAACTTACTAACTGTAATTACAGCAAAAACTTACTAATTGTAATAATGATAATAACAATGAAATTAGTATCATACTTCTACTATTAGAATGGATTTAGATCCCCTCCATTACACATTCTTTCCAATTCCATTGAATACACCATATTTTTATAGTTATAGGTAGTACAATTGAAATCGATACCGGTAAACTAATTTATTATATTGAATAGCATAATTGTTCCAAAAATGAAAGTAATCTGACAATTCTATTACTAATTTTTGGAAAGAATGTGTAATGGAGGGGAATCAAATCCTATTAGAACTATTGCTCTGCTGCTAATTCTATTACTCTCATTCAATATTTCAGTCTAAGAGTCAAAATATAATTTTTGCAAAAACATTAAGAAAGAACTATATTGGTAGTATTAAGTCCAGCAGGGAATCTTATTACAGTAATATAGTGTGCTTTAAGTATATCGAAGAACTTACAATAAGCATTATTCCATAAGCGTGTATATTTTGATTTTCGGTGTTGGGTTCACAAGAAGTCAACTTGAAACATCCTGCAAGTGGATCATTAAGTGTCAGATGCTCCATGAAGTGTAACATACTTTAAAATCCAGAATTACTGGAAGAAGAAAAAAACTCCAAAATTTAGGTCATAGGGTTACTATTAACAAAAACAATATGAGCATAGATACTTATACATCGTTTCGTCACTTTGACCAAATTGAAATGTTTTTATTCTGTGTAGCATTTCATAATGCACACCTCAGCACGAAACTTACGCTTCTCAGAAGTAGATCCCATCCGGCAATAATGCCTGAAATTGAAAAGGAAGAGTATTAGCATTAGAAATGGCACAATGGAAGCAAGAAGTTAGTAATATACATAATAATGTAAAACAATGGGCTCATCTTGAACTTCTCACATAATCAACTTTCGAATGAACAAAGTATCCCCTCCGTCTGAAAATGAGCGTCCTAAATATTTGTTGAGTGTTTTTCCGAATATTAAGGTATGGATTAGGCATAAAATATATTTTGAATAATGTCTTTTCAATATTGAACTTCATAGAAAAATCCATTATAAAGAGAATTTTTTTGAGAGAATTTTTTTTTATATGTATGTCAAAAAAAGCTTAATATTAAAGACAACAAAAGAAATAAGACTTATTTACCGACGGAGGTAGTGTTTCAGATGAAATAAGTTTGCAACTACAAGAATAATGTCAAAATGGAAGTTGCAAAAAAGACAAATACCCGCTACTGCAAGAATTTTTTAGTGTATTTGTTGGACAGTATGATCCTCCTGAACAGAATAAGTCTCTACTACTACTAATATCTGCCCAAATATTCGCTCCACCACAAGTATGATTTTTCGTTGCAGGAGGCAGTTGGTAATTGTACCTGCAGATATCTACCACTAATTATGTGGAACAAGATTGGACAATAGAAAGACTGGGGAGGGGGAGAGGGAGGTGTGTGCGGGCGTGTGGACATCAAATAAAGTTTTAACTTACGGCTGACATACTCCAGTAGCTTTATCGAGCGATGCAAGTGGGCAATAGGACCCTAATGGGCAAGCTTTAAGACAAGATAGCAAATAGCATTTCAATTAATTTCAGACATCTTCAGTTGGATTTTGATTATAAAAGAACTCTGTCACGTGGTTGTAAGAACAGTTGAATATAAAAGCAAACAGTTTAAAGCCAAATTTAAATAAAAATCCTTTACATGCTTATGGCAGCTTTTGGGGATTTTTTTATAATTATAATTTATTACTTTCTGAATAAGCTCTTACACCAACTTTGTACTAGATTACAACATACCAATATGCACAAACAATGTGACGGATCATAAACTGGAGCCAATGCGACTTGCTCAATATATACCACAAGAATTTTGTTTTATAAATGATTTGTGGAGTTAGAAGTAGGCTATGCTTTGTAATCCTGATGCAATTGCCACAGACTTGGCAATTTAACAAGGCCTGCTTGGCTGCATGCCATGTATAGGACTGAGTTGTTGAAGATTAGCTTGAATGAAGGTCACTAGAGTAAATGTTACATGGACTTGGATACGTATGTAGGAACCCCAAAAATTTTACAATCTTTGATATCCAAAACCCAACACAAGACTATTTGCAGGGAGCACTATACTAAGTCCTTAAGTTGTCCCGTGCAATAGTTATCTTAGCCTATATATACAACACAACACAACTGTAACTAATAAGCAGTTCAAATGATTCACAACCATGCACCTCCAATTGGACAAACTCGATTCCCCCCAACTAAAAAAGAAGAAAAATGCATTGCTTCATTCGTAGAAGTACCAAGTCATACTACCATATGATGTGCTAAAAGCTGAAGCAGAGAAGATCAAAAGATGGAAGCATAGCAATTCACATAGAACAGAGGTATTTAAATTGCCCTTGTTTCTATTTGAATCAACTGAAACACCATGGCAAAGAAACATAACTCCTTGACAATGATCTAGAGTGATTAGTCAGAGAGTGTATACGTGTATAACTATATACTCCCTCCATTCCTAAATAATTGACGTTTTGGAAGAAAAAATTTGTTCCAAATTATCTGTCGTTTACAATTTTCTAGGAGAATAAATTATTTACTTTCCTATATCACCCTTACCTTCTCTCATTGTCCCAAGAAATTCTCACCCTTAGTATTAATAGTTTTCAACTTCCCATAAAGGGGTAGTGATGGAATTTTACACATATTTTAACTATTAAATGATAGTATTAAATAACTTTCTTAATCCATGTGCAAAAACTTTAAACGACACTTATTTAGGAATGGAGGGAGTATTTCTCTTTGGGGTGGGGGAGAAAAAAAGGCATGTTATATAGAATCTCCAACATAGATACCAGATATCTATGAAGCACTGATTCATACACGGGACACGGACACAACACGATAAACAACACGGGATATGTCATTTTCCAAAAAAACATGGCACGATACTTGGGGGGACACATTCAATTTTTTTATAAATATGTTTAATAATATAAATGTATTTTTAACAATAAATAAATTTTGTTACTAGAGCATGATAAGAACTTAAACAAATTTATAACATACCCATTTTAAGCACACATGGTCCATATACAAATTTATAATGTATGCAGCCTACATCATAAGGTCCATTCAAAGGTACCGACTTGAAGGAATTAGGTTTAAAAGGTACCAATTGCATATGGGTACCCTCAATTAACTTTTATCTTACAATTTAAGTACTGAAAATTTTATTTTTATTTTTATTTTTATTATTTTTTACCCCAGGAGTGTCCATAGCATGTCCAAGGCGAGTCGGGACGTGTCTGAGGCGTGTCCGAGTTTTAAAAAAGAAAAAGAAAAAAGGGAAGCTCACGGACATGTGTCGGAGGCGTGTCAGAGTGAATTCGTGGGCTTCGAGGACGTGTCCGTGCTTCCTAGCCAGATATAATCATCTAGCAATTACTAAAAAGAAAGCGTTTGAGGAATTAAGATACTTACGAATCATGCAAGTTATGCCACGAGGGCAGAAGAAGCCCTCACAACAGGGCTGAGAGTCGAGAGTTCTAGCAGGTATGTCCTTAGAATTTCTTAAGTCAACCTGCTGATCTGGGCCAACACTAGAAGCCCATCCTGGCTCGCAACCAGCTTCCCAATTGGTTAAATTACAGTTGTTGTTAGGCTTTAGATAATTGACGCCTCCTGATTCAAAGAAATGATTGAAGTAAAATCTTAACTCTGCTGCTGTACACAAGCGTTTTGTAACATCTCCTGTAGAACAAGTTGAAGCCTTCATAAGGTATGACAGAATAGAAAGCGCAGCTGAATGTTGGCATGGAGAAAACGAAAATGTATAGTTTCTATATTCCATATAAGATACTTAAGAGCCATCTACATTACTTAAGTGTTACTATTATTCTGTTGTCTCTGCTGCCGAAGTAAAAAAAAAATTGGAAATAGCCTTAGAAAACTACAAATTTATGAAGTCTACATTACTTAAAGTGTTACTTTTATTAACTGTTTTCCCCTGCAAAAATAACAGGAGCTTTTAAACTTCTATTTCCAAAATGGAATCAAGAAAGTAAGCACATCAAGAAAATTTTCATTTTTGGACAATATTAAGAACATAAAAGACTCAACCGTCCCGAATTAGTTGTCCCTCTCTTTACTGGATGTACCCAAACTCACCAGCATTGGCATTTTAATTTTGCCACTGCTTACCCTTATTTTGTATAAACCTAACTTTGGAATAGGCTCCAAATTAAGGGTAATTTTTAAAACGGTACACGGCCTTTAACACTAATCAAATTACTTTCTTAAAAAGCATAAGTGAAATGAGAATAACTAAATTTAGATGAAGGGTTTATTTATTTATTTACTCCCTCGTTTCATGAGTTCTAATTTTAGAGTAAAAAGAGGCGCCAAGTTACTAATATGTCACCACTACTGCATTTCTAATTAACGGTAGGGATATGTTTTGAAAAATTAAGATTTTCTTGTTTTACAAATATATCTCTAATAGTGAAATGGAACGAGTATTTATTACATATAATTTTATGCAGCTTTTAAGTATATAAAAAGTGTCCTGCCATGTACCGGGAAAAATTTAGGCCGAATTATAATGGTGAAAATTATGAATACATGCTAGGGATATAAATTATAGGCTTATTAAACGTCTCTCCAAAAACCATCAAAAAAGTCTAATCATTTTCATATAACAATGAAAAGTGAAATTGTATTAGGCACAACTACAAAGACTTTTTCTCTCTTCCAATTAAATGTCATAAAATGAATGAAAAAAATATAGAAACAAAATTTAAAGGGAGTGATTGTACCTTTAGTTTTCTGAATGCAAGAAGTCAAAAAGTCCAAATTAGAAGAAAAATAAAAGCTCGATCCCAATCAGCTTCCCTATTATTAACAAACAAACAATGAAAATCAAACTTCAACCTTTCAATTAAGGGAAATTACTGAAAAAGTAAAATGCAAGCCAAATTAAATACAAAAAAAGGGGGAAAAAGAAGCATACGGATCCTTAATACAGAACTTCAATTGACTGCTGATTTCACTGGTGAGAACGGTAGAAGTTGCATTGGAGAGACGACTGTAGACAACTTGAGCCAGGTACGGCAGAACCGCAGGGTTAACAATCTGGTCGTTGTAGTCATCGTCGGCGGTTTGGCAATGTACGAACTGTAGCAAACTCACCGCAGCAACAACGGCCACCAGCGCCAATGCTCTGAGCTTCTCTCTCTTCTTCATCATTTAATGAGTTTCTGGTTTTTTTTATCAGCTGAACTAACATGGAAGATATATAGAGAGAGAAAGTAAGAGGAGAGAGAAGGTGGGGTCCAGTAGACCACGTCCTAACGAGTTGCCGGCACGGAGGCAAATGGGATGGGATTGTTTAATTTAAATGTTGTTGTCTTGATGTTTTTTGAGTTTCTAATTTTGTAATATGGTATGGTGGTGGGCAGGTGGTGATGTTTGACTAACTACCCGATAAAAGACATACCGTATTGGGATTGGGCTACTCTGTTTTTAGTTACAAGTACAATTTGCCTAGAATGAGTAAATAGTTCGGATTGAATTTATACCGATTCAATTAAAAATTTGATTTGAAATTAACTCAAAATATAAATAATTTAAATATGAATAAATTTTAAAATTCGATGAATTATTCGAATCCCCTCAAATTATAATTTTCTATTGATAGCTGAATCATATTTGTTCGAAAAGTTCAAACTGATCGGGCTCGATTAGAGATCGTGTTCGACTCCGTAGTTAAATGAGTCTCAATCAAACCTTATTTTATATCCGATAAATTTTATGAACAATAACTCAATACTCGTTTTGACTAAGTACATTTACACCCTATTCCTCAGTATTATTTTGTAGAAAAAGATTTTTATCTATACATTTTTTTGTATGCTTTTGTTTAATCATTTCCCATGAAATTGAGGCATATCTTTTGGGGGAAGTATGGAAAAGTATTTTGAAGAAGTGGGAGATGAGCTCATCTTTGTATAGGACTATCAATTGGACTTTGTGCGTCGGGTTCAAAGTTGTTTAAGTTTGATTCAAAATTAAATTATTAGGTTCGACTTTAGATTTGAACAGTTAAGATTAATAATAAGTATGTCCAAACTCGATTTAACAAGTTAATGATTTTTTAGTTTATTTTTTATTTTATTAAGAAAAGTAGGGTTACCCCATAAGTCAATTACATTTTCAAGTATGATAAAGTAGAAAATCATCTCCTTGGATTGTATGAAAAATAAACTCCATAACTTGATACATAATTAAAAGTGTCCTTTACATAAGTATACAACAAATAGAAAGTAATTACAAGAATAGTGTATCAACCAAATAATTACAAAGAAAGTGTAATTAGGACTCATATTACAAAAATAGTACAATTCACATTAATAAGGAAACCTAAAATCAAGGAGAAATAATTGCTATAATTAATAATTCAAATTCAAATTCAAATATTTGGGATCAAACAACAAAAATAAATTCAAATTCAAAACATAACCCAACAAATTAACATTAGTTATTGATCTTTTGAAGATGCGACACCTTGCAGCAGAGAATGGCTCAGACTCATTAGTGTTTGCAATCGATGAATTAGGTAGATCGTCTCTTTTACATGAAGCAAGCCTTGAACCCTTGAAATGAAATATTATAATTGATTTTGGCTTTGTATCAAGTTTTTGTCACTGAAAATCTCAGAGGGAGTTCGTATGACAATGCCATTACCTGCATCGGGAACTCTACATAAAGAACAAGTTATGAAGATGCAGAATCTAAACCAATTGAATGTTCAAACCAAAGCAAATAATGATGAAACAAAAATGGCATATTACCTCTAGGATAATGTATAACCAAACATAAGCCCATAAAGACCAAAAGAGCTCTACAAGCCAAACTCCTAAATCTGATACCTTTTTCAATTCTCCAGCTTTAGGAACCACGTGAATAGGAAATAGGTCGAACGCAGCAGAACCAACAAGTGTCCTAGGGCCCAACCCTATTGTACAAGTAGATGTTAGAAATTTTTAAGGTTATCCAAATCAAAAAAATTAAAGCCCTGAATTCAATTTTCAAGAATTCAATACAACCAGAATCAGTGTTACTCATAAATATTAAAATGGTTACCTTTGTATGAATGGTTGGCTACCAAACTGCATCACATTCAAATAAAATTGGTAACTTAATAAAACTGAATTTGTTACCTTGATGCGAAGGTTTGGCTACCAATCGCATTATATGAAAAAAAATTCTATAATAGATTTTTTATAATTAATTGGTAACCCAATAAAACTGAATTGGTTACCTTTGTATTAAGGTTTGGCTACCAACTGCATTAATTAAAAAAAAATCTATAATAGATTTTTTTTAATTAATTGGTAACCCAATAAAACTGAATTGATTACCTTGATTTAAAAGTTTGGCAACCAACTGCCTGAAGATTTGGCTACCAACTGTAAGACCCCAACTTATTATTAATGAAATTTAATTTTCTCTATTGATTATTTTGAAATAGTAAGGGTTGATTTGATTAATGTGGATAGTTAGGGGTAAAATACTGTAAAATACTTCAAAATAAGCAAGTGGTTATAAAATATTCATTGTTGTCGGGGAATATTACGTTTGGTCGTGGAATATTAAATGCTTGTCGGGGAATATTAAATGCGACGGTGCGACCATGTGGGCCCATAACGTAAAAGCGATTGGATGAAGAAAATGACAAATATAAGTGGTTTAAAAATAACTTGCGTAGTTATTCACAGTTAACACCGTTGGAATACCCGGTGGTTAAAACACGATGTCTGGCGTTGTTGTTGCACAAGAAGCATTACCGGTATTGCACCAATTATTGATTCTTACGTAAGAAGGCACTACTCAATAATGGTTACGATAATTCTTGCTTCGATATTTTATTGATTTAATAATTGCTTTGCGTTGATATTTTATATTCTTTGTTGTTTGATAATTGTCATTACACGGTATTTTCATTATCGAAGCAATAATTCATATTATCCGAATAATATTATTAGATAACATTATTGGCAATGTCTAGAAAGTTACATCTAAGGAGAGGTTTGGTCACCTAATTTGCGCTCCAAAGAAGGAGAAATTCTTATTGGAAAGCCCCTTTTCCAGGAGCTGCACAGTTGTCGATATTGTGATTCTGTAATATTATTTGTGAATAATTAATTATTGATTCATATGATGAGGAAAATATTGATTTTATGTGGATATAGATGGAGAAAAATTTTAATGTGACAATTGTTGAAAATTGAAATTTTATCTTTTTCTGATAAAATAATTCATTTAAATATATTATTATATTTTAATAATATAATAATGGTGATATTTTTACAACGAATGTGGGATATATGAGTATACGAGGAGGAAGAGTATTTTTGTTGCAATAAATATTTAAAACATGTTAAACATGTCGGTTGGACCCCATTTATTGATGAAAATTTGATTATAGCACAGTAAAATCGCTTGGTTTATGGATTTCGGTCAATTTCTATTTGGAATTTGGAAAAACTTTCTTCTGTAAAGTTGTAGAGAATTGAATTTCCTATAAAAACTCGCGAGATTCGAATTTTCTGATGAAAGGGCTATTTATTATGAATTATTGAAGTTCAAGTTCAAAATAATTGATTTTGGAAGTTTAAAATATTTAAAATTAGAAAAACGTTTTTCTTACTTTTTCTAGAATGTGGCATGTGTTTGATGGCTGAAATCAGATTCTAGGCATGTGTAGGAAATTTATATAATTATATTATTAATTTATTAAATTTTCTGCTTTGGTGTTCTAAGCAATTTCCTATAAATAGGGTGCTTAGGTTAGAATTGAAAATCACACCGAAAAGCTCAAGTTTTCTCTCTATATTATCGGCGTATTCTTGTGAGTATTTTGAGTATACTTTAAGTATTGTTAGACGGTGCAAGTTCCTTGAAAGACTATATCCCAGATTCCAATTTAGAAGTACTAATCTTTCGAGGTAAGGGATGTTATTTTCTTCTCAAATGATATTATTTCTTCAATATCATTATGCTGAAATATTGGTTGGAACTTTTTATCAAATTTGGAACTTTTTCATGTCGGGGTTACTATTCATGAGTTACTATTCACGAGTTACTATTCATGAGTTACTATTCACGAGTTACTATTCACGAGTACTATTCACGAAGCGTGATGATGTTTTTGTGAAATTTCTATCTTTTGGTGTCGGAGTTACTATTCATGTATACGGCACTATTCACGAATCTGACACTATTCGTAAAAAATGAAATTTTTCTTTTAAATAAAAATATCTATTCGGATACTAGCTTTGATTGTATCCATGTTTTGATCATTCTTGAATTTTACACCCCTATGATTATTTTTGAGGTATTTTTGGACGCGTGGATAAAACAAAGTACTAATCCTTAATCCTTAATCCTTAATCCTTGTCATTTTGTTTCATTGGATTCGTTTCTTTAAAATATTTTTCATCATCTTCATCTTAAATGATGATATTATGGAATATCTTTGGCAGAGTGCAAATATGAATGATTTCTCAAGAATATCTTTGGCCGTAGTGCAAAGATGAGCAGTGTTGAGATGAACATGACCGATGATGAATATCTTTGGCCAGTGGTGCAAAGATGAGCGGTGTTTAGATGAACATGACCCGGTGATGAATATCTTTGGCTGTAGTGCAAAGATGAATATTTGATTCGGATGTATATTGATTGATGTTACGAGGGATAAAAGATAGACGATGAAATTTTAAATTCATACATAGAAGATAGTAGTTTGCATTCTCTACTTAACTCTTCTAATGAATTATTATTTCATTGCGAATATTGATTTAAAATTTGTTGTCTATTGTATTCTATTAGATTTTTCCTGTTTGAAGACTAACGGTAATTTGTTGTATATTATCTTAGTCATAATATTCTTTACTTGGGCTAGTTGAGCTCACCCTTTTCCTTTTTTATTCCATTTTTCTTCTCGGGAGGCGAGAATATAGCGAGTACTGCGCCTGTTATGGAATGAAGGTTTTAGAAAGAATTGTTTAGTAGTCCTCACCATTTTGTAAAATAATGTATCAATAAATATGATGAGGATTTATTTGAGTATAGATATTGTCTAGAAGATAATATTTGTATTCAAACTCACGCTTTCTGGTTGTAATAATAAAGTTGTAGTTGTTTTTGTACCATGTATTGACAACTCAGAATAGGTGATGTATACCTATTTTGGGGGCGTCACACCAACTGCATCACATTCAAAATAAATTGGTAACTTAACAACACTGAATTTGTTACCTTGATATGAATATTTGACTACCAACTGCACTTTGAAAAAATTAAAGGTGTGGATGTACCTATTTTGATAAAATTCTATACAGGTGCACTTTGAAATTCTATACAGGTGTGAATGATTGAAAGTCATGTGTAAAATTTATTTAGATAGACAATTAAATAAATTCTACTCCTCTCCTCTTAATAAAATACTAATAGTAAAAAGATAGTGGTGGAGGAGGCCCAAAATTTGGAGAAGAGAGAAAATTGAAAACACAAGAAGGATAAATGAAGAAGAAAGGTTCGTCGGAGAGGAGGTGGTGGCGAGGCACCAAAGTTCATCTCGAACGGCTACCCTTCTCCCAATCTTACCCCAATCGATCATCGATCTGCGTCTCTGTGCGAAGCGGGATGTACGATCTCTTCCATTTCGCCACGCCTTAGAATCCTCGAGCAAGCCAAAAATCCTTCCCAAACACCTACTTACTCGCTTGGGATCTTTGCACGACGAGATTTCAACGAGGGGATATAAGGGAGGAGAGAAAGTGTTAAATTGAAACCTATTAAAACACTTAACTAAATTAAAAAGGAGGAGAGAAAAGTGTTAAATTGAAACCTATTAAAACACTCAACTAAATTAAAAGAATAAGAATGCACTTTTAATGTAAATAAAAATATTAAATGCATTAAATTGTAAATATTATATGAGTGCACTATTGATGTAATTATTTTTAAAAATGTAATAGAATATGTAATTGTTCCTAATTAAAACCGAATCCTTTATATGCTTGGAAACCCTTTAATTACATTTACGGAATAATTTTTTATTTTTAATAAAAGTATCTCAAAAAGAAGGTGGTTTTCTCATTTTTTTTTATATATTCAATTACGCAAAATGATGACATTTTTGTGTGATAACGCATCAATTATATACGATGTTCAATAAAACTAGAGTTTTACACCCTTCCGTAAAAACATATCATTAAGGAATTTAAGAAATAATCAAAGGATTCAAAAGTTTAATATGATTAGTTAAACAATTTTACAATAATAAATAATAATAATAAAAAAAATATGTTAATACAATTCAAATCCCTCGATATTTTTTCTAAACTCTCTACATAGCATGTTATTTATGGAGGGTGTCAAATTCTAGTTTTACAGGCCCTTCCGTATACAAATTATTATTATAAAAAATAGAGAATAAATTATATACGGATTGATGACCTGTAAAACTAGAGTTTTACACCCTCCAATGTATGTTGCGTTTGTGAGTTTAGAGGGATGAGATGGAAAGTGATGAGAATGAATTATAATTTTTTCTTGTCATGTTTGTGAGTTTTGGAAAGAAATGGAAGGGATGAGATTTTGATTATATTTTTCCTTAGTTGTGAGTTTATAAGGAGAGAAGGGAAGAAAAAATATTTTTATTTTTAAACTACACTATTACTATATTACCCTTATATATTAATGTAATAAATGACATTATTTATTTTGAAAGATTACTTTAAATAATATAAAATAACTAACTCTTCCATCCCTCCAAATCCTCCCACTTTTGGGGGAAAATTTTTGAATCAAAAATGAAATCAACTTTACCTCAAAATTTATTCCCTTTCATTCCTAAAAAAACTCACAAACATGAGATTTGAAGGGATTTTAATTATTTTCCCTTCCCTTCCCCTAATTTTTTTTTTACAAACACAATATGCATTTAGGAGAAAATCAAGGGATTTAGAATCCAATATGACTATTTAAGCAGTTTTACCATGGTAAATAATATGGTTAATTGTATATTGAACCTCAAAGTATACACCATTTTACACTTCGTATCCCGAGGTTTAAACGCTCTCATCCTGCTACCTAAAGTACTATTAAGTAACCACGATGGTGAAAATAGTATGCCCCTCAAGCTAATTACATAAGATGTAATAAGCATTTATTTTGTAATCTTATTCATTTATTAATAAAAAAATTCATTTAATTAAAGACATTCTTTATCCATGTTTAATTGGTTGAATTAATTAGAAGAAACTCATAGTTTTGGAGCAATACTTTTAGAATCATGAAGAGTTCATACCAATGAGGTCTAAATTCTAGATAGCTCAAAACTAAAAATGTTCCTAATCGTTGGATCACTAATATGGGGTTACTAATTCCGGATAGATTAGTACATACTATACTTGCTCTGTTGAAGAGGATGATTGATCTCATAATCATTTTTGTGAAAACACTAAAGTATTTAGGTGCTTAATTATTGGAGAATAAGTTCACCGAACGTGACTCACTTAAGGAACACCTAATAGAGTTTTACTTGCCTGACAATAGGAGTTACTATAGTGAAAGTAGTACAAGTGATCCTTGGAATTGAGATCATCATAGTACCTTGTGTTTTCTGAGTTATATTTTGTCATATTCCTTAAGACTCTTTCGGTATATAAAAGGGTATGTTCAAGTATAATAAAGTGTATATGGAGATAGGTGAATGATCAACAAAAGATCTACCACTTCTAGTAAAGGGAGAGAATGTCATATGTGATTCGATAGATAACAACTCGAAAATCATTGGCCAAGGTGAATCAAAATTAGAAATGAGTTTCTAATTTATATTACTAGAGTTGTGAATTTTAGAATCAAAATGTATATGATCAAATAAATAAGACTTGTCAGAAATTACATGTTTTATGTTTGATCAGGACATTGTTTGGTAAATGATTGAATCGTACGGTAACTATTCACGGAATAGGTTTTTTGTGATTAAATGTTGTATGCTGAGAGGTGTCACTCATGATGTAGAATAAATATTATTTATTTATGTTTGAATTAAAGGAGTTTAATTCATTATAAATAATATTAGAATGATTCTAATTTATTTATTCTACTACCGGTATAATATTGAACCTAAAAGGTTACACCATAAACAGGAAATATTATTTTAGAAGTAATTAGTTTAATAATAATAATTTAGTATTTAGAGAAATACTAATTATAAAGTAATAAGAAGATTATTATTATTATTATTATTATTATTATTATTATTAATTTAATTACTAAATAGTTTGGGAATTAAATTAAAATCCTAAGTCCTAAAGAGTTTAGGAGGAGGAAAATTCTATAAAAGGAGAGGCCTTATTATAGATTGAGGATGAATGCAAATCTTGCAAGTATTCTCTAAAACATAATGAGTTGGGAGATAGAGAATTAGGGTTAGCCACTCAAGGTTTGGAGAAACCTAAATTTATTTCTTCAATCAATATTTTCTTAGTGGATCACCTTTAGAGCGTTGTACACATTGAGTAGCTAACGTTTGATCCGATAATTTGAAGAAGCCCGAAGGAGCAAATGATTGAAACTTGAAGATC